>CAJVPP010003987.1:0-10352 GCA_910592005.1 Funneliformis mosseae
ATGTATTAATTTTAGTTAGTTGGTTATGTATTTTTTAAATAAAAAAAAAAAATTTTGAATTTACTTACTTGTAGCCGGAGTTAGAGGCGGTCGGATACTTATGACCGCTACTGTAATTAATTTTAATGGGCTAAATTTTGGTTTCTTTTGATTTTTCTCCGCCATAATAAAAGCTTTTTACGGTATCTCTCACTTTTCAAACGCATAATCCCAAACCGATCACGTGAAAGCACTTTTGTTGATTTAAATTTTATAAAATTGTAACGTTTTAATGTTTAAATAAACATCATATATTTGTTAAATAAGCTTTTAACTTTAAAAATTTAAGTTTAAATAATGTGTGTATTACAAATTTTTTTATTTTTTTGGATTTTCATTTATTTTTATTTAAAAGAGTTACATTGCATATAAGTTTATTCCAAAATGGTAAATAACGAAATGTACGAATTCAGCAACTTATTTAGGGGAAGATCTGGTGTAAATTAGATAGAATTAAAAAAAGAAATTGCTTTATCTGATAACGATAAGCGACCATACGATTATCTAATAGATAAGATAACAATAGAAAGTATAAATATCCATACTATTCAAAATTTTTTTCTCTCTCCTCCTCAAATAAATTATGATGAGTTATAACATTTTTACTAGAGTTTCGTTTGAAAACGCTAAAGGTTTGATTCCTCATATGATTAGAGGAATTTCAACATCGAAATCCCATCGAGTAGACACAATTAATCTACGATACGAAAATCCTCAACAACGTATAAAGGTAGGTATTGCAATTTTCAATCGAATTTTTTTTGTTCAGCTGAAATTTCGTATCTAAATTCTTCAATCGATTAATTAATTCAATTAAGGAAAGGATATCAGCAATTGATAAAGAAAGACCATTTAGCAATTTTTTAACGGATAGGTTTGATCGACAACATACATATCTTCGCATATCGATAACGGAACGATGTAATTTGAGATGTAAGTTTTAACTTCCTTTTGACTTGTGTTGTAATTCGCTCGTGTCACAAATTAATTTTATTACTTGTTATAGGTAATTATTGTATGCCAGCCGAAGGTGTCGATTTAACTCCCGTTCATAACCTACTGTCAACCGAAGAAATCATACGAATTTCGCAGTTATTCGTTTCTCAAGGTGTCAACAAGATTAGACTAACAGGAGGTGAACCAACGGTAAGAAAGGATATTGTTGAATTGATTGGTAAGTGGAAATTTTCTCTTTTTTCCTCACAAGAATGGATCGATTTAAGAATTCGATACTTAATTTTTTTTTTTTTTTTCTTTGAAGGTGAATTGGGCAAATTGAAACCTCAGGGTTTACAGACTATTGCCATGACATCAAATGGTATTGCATTGAAAAGAAAGTTACCAAAATTGGTTGAAAATGGACTAAATTCGTTGAATATCAGCATGGATACTTTGGATCCATATAAATTCGAACTAATCTCAAGACGCAAAGGTGTGTAAATGTCGCGTTGGTTATATTTTTAATATTTACTTTTATGGGTATCTAATTCACCTTTATTCGCTCGAATTAGGTCTTGATCGAGTGTTGGAAACAATTGATCAGGGTATTGCGCTGGGAATTCGTCCTATGAAAGTCAATTGTGTAGTAATACGTGGTGTCAATGACCAAGAAGTGTTGGATTTTGTCGAATTGACACGCAATAAACCAATTGACATGAGATTCATTGAATATATGCCATTTGATGGTAGGTGGTTAAATATATAATTTTTTTTTTTTTTTAATATGACATGATAAACTTAATAATATTATTTATTCAGGAAACAAATGGAACAAGAAAAAACTTATTCCATATAGGGAAATGTTAGATAATATTAAAATAAAGTATCCTGACGTTCGAAAGTTATCAAACGATTCACATGATACTTCAAAGGTATGTACGTTCACTTTTGCATTTAAATTGATCGATGATTACTATATGAAAATTTAATCATTCGATTCTTTTAGGCATTTAACGTACCAGGTTTTGTCGGAAGATTTGGATTCATAACTTCAATGACCGATCATTTTTGTGGAACTTGTAACAGACTTAGAATCACCGCTGATGGAAATTTGAAAGTTTGTTTATTCGGAAACGCCGAAGTCAGTTTACGTGATCTATTACGTGAAAATGTTCCTGATCAACAGCTGCTAGAGATTATAGGATCAGCTGTTAAAAATAAAAGGAAGCAACATGCAGGTATGTTTGAATTGGCTGAAACAAAAAATCGGCCAATGATTCTTATTGGCGGATAAATCAATAAAGAAACCAGGTTAGTTATCCTTTACGTGCCTTAATATTAACGATAAACAGTTTGTTGACTCATTTCTTTTTTTATAATTTCGTTTAAAGATTACAATTCCTCCTTACACAATAAGATCATATTCAACACCGCATCATCATTTCTTCATTCTAAATCATACTTTTCACGTTTTTCCCATAACTTTCTATCTTTATCTTCTATCAATTATCAAAATACATTATCTTCTTATATCCATTCCTTTCGTTCATCATATTCTACTAAACCTATTTCGACAAATTCAAAATCATTTCCTTCCAATGATCACAAGTCCAATTCAAATTCACAATTTGATTCGCCTTCGCTCACTCATATTGATCCTGATAGTGGACGTGCTTCAATGGTTAACGTTTCCACAAAATCTTCAACTTATCGTACAGCAACAGCATTTGGAAAAGTTCATATTGGACGTCAAGCATTTGAACTTGTACGTACTAATACAATGAAAAAAGGTGATGTCTTAACAACAGCACAAATTGCTGGTATAATGGCTGCAAAACAAACAGGAAACCTCATACCGTTATGTCATCCACTCTTATTATCACATGTTAGTGTCGATTTAACATTGGATGAAAAGGATAATTATGCTGTAAAAATTCTTTCAAAAGTTGAATGTGAAGGAAAGACTGGTGTTGAAATGGAAGCTCTTACTGCTGTTAGTATAGCTGCACTAACAGTTTTTGACATGTGTAAGGCTGTAGGAAAGGAAATGATCATTTGTGATTTGAAGGTTGTGGAGAAAACTGGTGGAAAAAGTGGAACTTGGAGATTTCCAACAAAAGAAACAAATGAATAATCATAATAATAATAATAATAAATAGGCATGATAATTATGATAATAATCTATTTGTAATCAGGATAATAATAAAATATATTTCGCTTATTTTTTTTCATTAATAAAACATTAAGAATTCGCATAATGCCAATATAAAAAATATGCATTTTAATACCAAAATACAAAAAAAAATATATATATATATTTTTTATATAGTAAAATATAATTATTATTATAATGTAAGAAATTTAAGCGATCTGCATTTATGATCCAAAATCTTTTTTATCAGTATTATGCATCTCATCTAATTCTTTTGACTTTTGGAGTTGAAATTAACCTTCGATACTCTGGACTTTTCTACCACCGATGGAAGCTTTAGAATTTCAGAACAAAATTTTCGTTTTTTTCGGAATTCCTTCTACAAAGAAAGATTTATCAAATACAGTCCATCCTTACAAACAACTTGCATCGATTTGATATTGATTGCGATAAGGATAAAATCTTTGCATTTTTTTGGTCTCAACCTAGGGTTTGATATGCAAGTCCTCAGGTAAACTATTAAATTGAAAATAAAAAGAGATAATTACCTCTTCCGATTCATATTCATCAGAATATTGGGGAAAATCACGCAGAGAAGGAGTGTGGTCTCTTTCATAATCATCATCTGACAATACAAAAAAAAAGAGTTAAAATTGCTCATATTCAGAAAGCCAACATTCTGTTGACTCATAACTTTTAGCAAAAAAATATCAACCTTTCTCTGTGATGATCCAGTGGGGACGAAACCATTTGTAGTTTCGACTGTTCCACCATCTATAGTCCCAATACCATCATTAAATAGTGAAGATGGTGACTGCATAATGAAATCGGTTAGAAACACTCAGTTTTATGATTAAAAAAGATAATATATAAATTTCGAATACTACCTGATAAGGTTTCTGTTTTCTAGGGATCCACCTTAACTCATTAGATAGGTATGTTCTTGCATATTAAATGAGCTCTCTTTTACGATATTAACTATTTTCACAATATCAATCAGTTTCTTTCCGCGTATAAACAACTAGCAGATAAACAACAATTCATTACCGATTTTTTCGACTTTGCTTTTGGTTTGCTCTAAATTTTGAGTATTTTCAATTTCCCGCTAAAATCTCTTGTATTTGTAATAATAATAAAAATTATGATTATTGTAAATATTACGTTCCAAAGGATTACCGACAAGCGGGGAGACGGAAGGCAGGAAAAGAATTCTAATAACTCCCTGTTATTATCACGGGACGGTACCCGCGGGAGTTCCTTCAAGGTCACCTCTACACCTTAGCACGGATAGTCGCCAGCTAGAGTCCTGAGACGGAAGGCAAAGGAACAGAACCCACTCTCCTTTGTATTAACACGGGACGGTACCCGCAGGAGCGCCTACGCCTCTTAGCAGGAGCAGAACACGAATTTTCTTTTGCTCGCTCGTTAAATCGTCGTGCAACTCGAATAAAATCTCCCCTCCAGAGGAAACTCTTATTTGGCCAATGGACTGCCGTCAAGTTCTTTGATTATTAAGGTTTTGTTTTTTTAAAAAAATAATGTAAGACCAGCTCGCGGAACGATGTACTATGATTTTATTGATATTAATAACAAGCAGTGTTAAGGTGTTAAGATAGACAAGAAAGGTTTAACTCATAAACCATGATACTGACGATTTTTATGGACTTGAAAAAATGAATGACAATAATCAAATCATAAAACGCGAAATAAACGCGTAATCACCAGTTGTTGTTTCTCTTTACTTCATAAACATTAATGGGAACCTCCGTATCAACAAAGTGATTTGGAATGTCTAGAAGCAAAACATGAAATATCACTTTGATGACCAACTCTCTGTCATCATAAAGATTTCCCTTCTTGATAAGTTCTTTTAATTTTGGCTCGCTTAAATAATTATATTATCGGATGATGGTTTAAGGAATTCGCCAGGAAATGGTTCACTACCAGTAACATTTGATTCCTTAATATTTCGTGAATTCATCCAAAATCGATGGATTTCGTCAGAAGAAAATTCGTCTGTATCCGAAACAGAGACCCGGAATTATTCCATTTTTATAATTAATGAATAAAATGGAATTTTTGCCGTATAATGGAATAAAACGGAATTTTTATGAATTTTAATAATTTTATTCCGACACGTGACAACTAACCAATCGTTATTGCAGTATTATTGACTTTTATCGTGATGGCGTAGGGTACTTGAATACAGCCAGTTTGTGTATATGGAAGGATTACGACCAATAGCAAAGGAGGATAAAGAAATTGCAGATTCCACGAAGATTTCGAATAATCTTCAGAAAATTTTCCTAAATGCAGACGGTGTTTACCAAAAACACTCGCTGTTTTTGGCGGACAAAGCTTTCGTCTTCGAATTCATTTACATTTTTTGGACTATTGTGGCATGTTGTTACATTTAATTTATATTATTATTTATATTATACATAATTTATTTTCTCACTCTAATCAATCTTAGGAGGAAAATTTCGACTTAATTAAGTGGATAATGCAAACCTCCCGAGAGACTTCACAGAGATGAAAGACTTCACAGAGATGGGAGACTTCGTATTCTTTTATGAATGTGTGATAAAGTGGGCAGTAAGTATTCAGCGCTTGAATAATCATCTATAATAAATGACTTGCATTAACAAATTAATCATGGATTTAGTTGTTAACGCAAGAAGTCAAGGAAGGTTTTGAAGAATCAAGAGCACAAAAGAGGCCTTCAAGGCTTTCATACATTAATGGCTTAAGTTTAGCGAATTCTCTAGACTAAAAGTTTCCTTTACATTAATAATTCATTGCATAATAGCTGTTATGCTTATAATTTAGCAATTAATAACATAAATGAAAAAATACACCATATTAAGTGTGGGGTGTGCACCGGACATAAAATATTTATACGTATATACAGTACGTCAATGTGTACTAAAATTTTTTTTTTTCTTGAACTGTACTTTTTTATCGGAAGTTTCATACAATTTTCTAATCATTATCTATAATAATTCGAATTTGAATAAATCTGTACCTTTTATAAAATAACGTCAAATTCTCAATCCCTTGATTCATTAAGAGAATTAAATGCCAAGCTCTTAACTGAGATTGCAGAGCTTAGAAAGGAGAATGCTGAGATTCCCAAACTTAGAAAGAAGTTACTAAAGTTTACTGAAGTTGAGGTTGAGAATGTGAAGTTGAGACAGATTATTGAGAAGAATGCAAAGCGCAATGCTGAAAATGTTAAACTTAAGACCAAAGTAGCAAGACTAAGGCATGATATTGAGGAAATGAAATAACAAGCTCAAGTTATTGCTAAAGTGCAGGATGCGTGTTCTATTGAAGATATTTTCCCTGTGGAATTGATACCAAAGATATCAGTTGTTAGTATACCTAGTGACCAATGTGATAATATCAATTCTTCACCTTCAAGTGTGAGTGAGCAAAAGTCATTAGAGGATAGAGAGATAGATACTTTCTTAGAATCAGAATATAAGAGAAAAGTTAGTAATGAGATTAAGCAATGCTATAAGGAGAAAAAACTTTTATGTAAAGTGGTTAATCCTAGTTTGTCATGTGATACAGAAATAATACTAGCGATCAACAGCAGAAAAATATTCTAAATATATCTCAGGAAAATCCTGGGTATAATAATTTCACCAATAATTCTGAGCTTATAAAAGTCATTCAGAAACTGATAAAATGTTACAATCAGAATAGTACTCTTGATAACCTTAATGTTGATATACTTGAATCAGAAAATCAAATAGTAAAGGGTTTGATATAGGAGTTAACCTCTAAATTCAGCTTTGCATCTGGCAATACATCTTTGAATGAAGGTAAGGTAAATATTTCTGAAATTAGTAAGCCTTATATACAGGGTATAATTTCAGATTCTACATGAAATTTATCAGAATTATTTGATAAAGCAATAAAATCAGATCAGAAGCAAATTTATACTGATTTTATTATTCTTTTGAATTTGAAAATAAGGTCAAAAACCTTACAGTGGATGGTAAGATTAAAAATAAAATAGCAAGATTGAAAATATATAAGAAATAAAACCTTTTCTACCTAATATTACTGATGTGAATTTGCGTAAAAAAACTGAAAAAGCTCAAAAAATTCTCAAGCTTTTTGGTGAAGAAGACATAGGTATAAATAGGATCAAATATATTACATATAACGCAAATACTATCTGAAGATTAAAAGATATTCAAATTCAATCTATTATAAATCAGATGATTTCAAAAACTATGATAAAATATCACAATCAAAGCACTTCGAGAAAATCAGAAAAAATTAAAAAAACTACTAATAAAAATCAGACTAATGCATTTATCTCTTTGAAAGTTGAAATATATACATCAGCAAATATATCATCTGCATCCCAATTTAAGTCAACTTATAATTACATCTATTTTTACAAGATATTAGATCAATACCCTAATTTATATAGGAATTTAGTAACGAAAATTTTAATTATTATGACATTACTAATGAAACATTATGCCTATTATGCAAGTTAGACCATGATAATAAAGAAAGTATAGAAATTAAATATAAAGCCAGATCCTATTTTATTAAATGTGAATAGCATAAAATTGAGATAGTTATATAGTCTTATTGCTTTACAATACAGTCAATTCTTATTATAATGAATTTTATGTTCTAGACCTCAACTTCGTTATAAGACTATAGTGAAGATTTTAAGAGATTTAATTGGCCAATTCGATATAATAAGAGTATTTTTATTATATTTGTTTAAAAAATTCATTATATCAAAAGTTCGCTATATTAAGAGTTGATTGTAGTCTGAATAACTCTTTGAAATAATAATCTATCTAGAAATTTTAATTTTTTTTTGAATGAATAGATTTATATGAGAAAAAAGGAATTTAAATTGACTTGCAATCATATAAAATTAAGATATGTTTAAGACTGATAAAATACTAACCTCTGAATATCTGGATTAACATGCTAAATTAAGTGGATTACTAAGCATTTTAACAAATAAGATTTATTTCAGCTTATACAAAAAATATAAAAAAAAAACTGAGCATGAGTATGGCAATTATCAAAGACTTATCTTTTCATAAATTTGAAGTCAGAAAACAAAGTATCCTATTTTTCTTTTTCTAAACAATATGAAAAAAAAGATCTATCATTTTGAAGTCAAACCTGATCTAGAATTAATTATCAAATCCATTTTAAAGTACTTCTCATACTTGAAATTTGGAAATAACTTCAAAGAAATTGATAATTATAATTTTACATCACTTTAATCATGGAGCTCACCATATCCTATTTGTAATAAAAAACATGAGAATTATATATTATATAGCTCATAGTACTACAAAATGAGAATCAGCTCCCTTATGATCTTGAATTAGTGAAATTGTATTCTCAAAATAAATTGAAATATTGCCTTATCTGCAACATTTCAAATAATAAATTTAAATTCGCAATTGTAGCATAAACCAGTTATGTGAACTTGATCATTTGAAATACTCTGATAAATTCTTGCTAAAGAATAAGAATTATATAAAATGCAAATCACATTCTAAGACATGATTTGTATTTTTTTTTGTATGTATTAATAAAATGAGTTTAACATTAAATAATTCCTATTATGAAAAAAAAATATTAGCCATGTTATTTAGCAAGATAACTCATCAGAGCTTGATTTATTAAAATTTTACATTGTTTATTAAATCAAACCTGAGTTTATCATATTCAAAAAAATTTAAACCTTTCATAGATAAGCTAGAATATTTAATAATATATTATGTTCTAATACTCTAAATGAATTAGATCTAAAAAATATAATAAATAATTCATTATTTATTTGTTCAGATAAATTAGAAAGGCGCATGATAAATAGCCTAAGAAGGATAAAATATTGACGAACTTTTCAGTATCAATAAGATTGTTAGACAAAATTTAAAGATTTTGCAAGTCATTTAAATGAAAAAGATAAAATTTAGCAAAATTATATTAAAACCTTATTAAAAAATCTGCGAAATTCTGAAAAAGGTAAAATATATTAAAGTTTATAAAGTGTGAACCTTAGTAAAAAATTAGCAAAACTATAATTTAGATGTTTTGCCAAATCCAAAATGAGTTTAGACAAGCAATCTTAGGTCTCAATAAAGCTTTTTCTAAGCATATTCACCAAAATCTTTTTTTATAATCCCATCTGTCATATAATTTGTTAGAAAACACATCATCATCTTCAATATCATCATCTTCTTCATTATCATCATCATCAGTATCAATGTCTATCCCAAATTTATTTACTACCACTAGAACTAGAAACAATTAGTAAGCTTTGTTCTATAGCTAGAGAGATATTTACTAAGATATACTTATCTTTAATTTACGTTCAAAAACCTCTTTATCTAATTAAGCCAAAATAATTTTTTGAATTAAACGCTAAAGCATAAGCAGTATTATGAATGTTTAGTCACAGTCTGATAATCACTTAGGTGAATTTTGTACAGCACTTCTAGCTCATAGAATGAAAATATTATTTTTTTTTCAAATCACGTGAGTAGCTTATTCAAAAGAAACTGTAATATGATCTGTCATCACATTCTTACTTCTAAAAATAGATTTTATTTATCACATATGTTATACCTTACTGTATTTATGTTATTTATATTTATCTTAAGAACTTATTTTTTTTCAAGTTAGTAAAATCCTATTTATTATATAATTATTTATCACTATGTATTTTTCACAATCACATGTTAAAATATATTAGGATATACACTAACCTACATTAAATTACCAGATTTATAATCACGTGATTTATCGCGTCTATAATAAATTCGCAATTTCTCCCTAATGTACATAAAAATAATAAAAAAATAATACATACATATTCTTTATCTTCTTCAAAATAGAAATGCGTGGAAACAAGCTGTCCGAAGCTCAACGTGAAAGAATTATCAGTGCATATCTGAGTGGTACTAAGCAAACGGTTATTTCAACTCAGCTTGGTATTCCTACTAGCACTGTCAACAATACTATAAAAAGATACAAAAAAACAGGTTCTGCAATACCTGAGAAGCGTCCTGATCATCCTAAAATACTTAATCAACGTGATAAATGGACCTTACAATGTATCGTTCAAAATAATCAGTTCGCTCCTCTTAGTGATATAACAAGCAGATTAAACTCTAGTCTTGATACCACATTGCATAATAATACTGTTAGAAAATACCTT
>CAJVPP010003988.1:0-10350 GCA_910592005.1 Funneliformis mosseae
GATACTAGATTTCGCCAGGATATCCTTCAAGATTTGGGCTTTAAAACAAGTATAAGATCATGTTTCTAGCATTTATGTTTGATGAGTTATAGCCGTTCAAAGGTAACCAATCACACTTGCGTTTCTTTTGGTAGCTACTGTATATATAGATTTCTAGTAAATTCTATATATTATCAGAAATTTTATTAATATATAAAGATATCAAATTATTTATACTTTTATTTTAATAATTATTTAATAATTCAAATTTGATTATTTTTAATACCAATATGTTTTTTTTGATTCTAAATAACATATATACAATTATAATCAAATTTTGAACTTTTTGATTATTTTAAAAAAATATACTGTATATATTAATATATCAATATATAAGTAATTAATGAATTTTGAATTTTAAATTTAATTTAATTCTATTTACTAAAATTGCATCTACATTCTATATTTTTATTATTTAAATTTTTTAATATTTAAACTTTATTTTACAATAACTAATATTTAATTTTAAATTTTATTTAATAGTTAATAATTTACTAAAAATAATAATTATCATATAATTCTAAAAATAAGCATCACATGATATATAAATTTATTAGTATATGCATAATTAATAATATAATAAATTACTATAAAAGAAGCATATTACAAAATGCTTATTTTTGTATTATATAATAAATGTTACATCACTTTAGAGATTAACTTTTTAATTTATGATATTTCAAATTTGATAATTCTAAGAATTATTATATATTTTGCTTTATTTTAATAATAATTGATAACTTTTACAAATATTGTAATATAATATTTATATCTAAATTTTTGATATGCTTAATTTTGTATTTAGATATACTTTATGATAAATTAGATTAATATTCTAATTAATTCAGTTATAGCATTTTCATTATAATAATTTGTATACTTATTTTAAGCATAGATATATTAATATTAAAATTGACTTTTTTGTTAACCTGTTCTTTAATAACTAATGTATATATATTATTACTTCTTAATTAATTAATATACATTAATAAAATATTTATACTATTTTTTTCTCTTTTGATTATTATAATAAAACTTATTATATTAGATAGAATTGAATTAAAACCAGTACAGTCAACTCTTATTATAACAAACTCTTAATATAATGAATTTTTTGAACAAATATAATAAAAATACTCTTGTTATAGCCAATTGGCCAATCAAATCTCTTAAAATCTTCAATATAACCTTATAGTGAAGTTGAGGTTTAGAACATAGAGTTTATTATAACAAGAGTTGACTGTATGTATAAAGAAGTAATATATAAAATATTACTTTATTCAATTAAATAAACAACTTATATTAATATTAACATAATAATTTTTGATTAATAATAGTTATATATGTACAAAATAATATCAAATTAGTTAGTATAATAGTATAATAAAATATTGATTTTAATGCAATATAAGAAATTTTTTAAAGCTCTGAATATCATTATGAAAGATATTATTAATCAGATTCTGTAATCTATTTATAATATTATATTCTTTTAAAAATAAGTAATATATGATAAATATTTATTAATTAGTATTTATATAATAAATAATAATATGTGATTAATAAAAAATTACTATAAAAAGAGCATATTATATATTGATTATTTTTGAAAGTATACAGTATATTATAATTTTATTTACTATATTACTAGAAAACAGAAATCATTATAAATTTAGAATGATTTTAACTAAAAAAATATTATAAAAGTCAATTAACATTAACTTAATTTTTGAGCAGTAAACATTAAAATACTTTACGTAAACATTTATAGTTCTTTATTTTATTTTGAGCTAGTTAATTCTGATATTAGCTTCTTAAATTTTAAATTGTAATTAATGATAATATAATTATTAAAATAATTTAATATTATAAGATTAAAATAAATAATAAATATTTTATTACTAATCAGTTTAAATTAAATTTCCTTAATAAATTAACAATTATTTTATTTGAACTTTTTGAAGAAATAATAAAATAAATGATAAAAATCCTGTAATATTAAATCTATTTTTTTAAAAATAATATTATATGGAATATACTGCAATAAAACCAGACAAAATGAACATTTTATTATATGATATTAATAAGAGGCTGATTGTGATGTGGCTGTAAAATTGACCAGTATGACTGATGACATTTTGAAAAGTAATAATGGTGCTTGTTCATAACTTATGGACTTATTAATTTTAATGATCAACTTTATCATATTAAAATGTGATGAATATAAACCATAACATGATTAATATAGTATTACTTTTATATATAAAAATATTAATATGAAACTAATTTACATCAGATCTACTATGGAACCAAAGAATTATAGCACTATTAGAAGCATTTTAAAAAAGGCTTAAGGTGAAAAAATCATATCTTACATCTTTAAAATAAATGATACTCAAACACTTAAGGCTTATCTAAGAAAAGAAAAGTTTACATATGAAATTTATCATGAAGAAAAAAAAATAATAAATGTTAGAAAAAGAAAACATCATAATAATATATTATTACCTAATAAAAAGTAAAGGTCTCTAAAAAGAAAATAACTACCATTTTTTTGATAATTTCAATTTATATAGAACTACTTTTTTATTTTCAATTAAGATCATCTTTTAGTCTCTTTGACTTCAATTTGAGCAGTTAATTGACCATTCTGTTGATCTTTTAATTTTCTGTTTTTCTCTTCTAGTTGTTTAATTTTTTCTTTAAACCCTTTACCTTATCTAATAATTCCTATTTTTGCTTTTTATTTTACTCTTCAGATTTTTCCTGAAACTTAATTACTTCTTCTCTTTCAATTTTTAATTTTTTTTGATAATTGATAACTCTTTTTCTAGTTCTCTAGTTTTATTTTCTAGGCGAAAACTGAAAGTTTGTGAAAATAGTTCTTTATCAGAAAGTGGTTTAGTTGATTTAGCTTTTAAATGACTATAAAAACATCTGTTTCTATTTCTTTTTAACCTATCACATTTCTCATATTATGGAAGAGTATTATTATCATAATCGTTTTTACATTCATCACAGATAAAGATAATATTAGAATAACTATTAGGAGTATTACAAGCCACTATTTGATGAGTAGCAGGAGCAGTATCAAAATTAAGAAGAGTTGGGTTATCAAAATCTAAAAAATAAAAGTTATACTCTTGTTCATCTTCCTGGGCTATTTCCAGAATTATATATTCTAATTTCATATTTACTTACTTGTTTTTTTTAAATAATAAAAGTCTAAAACTTCTCTTTAATCTTTTCTTTTACTTTATTTACTAATTTTTTGAGTTTACATAATCTGTTTTCTTTTTATTGTTTTGGTAAAGCTTTGGTTATTAAATAATCTTTTCAGTTTGTTTCCTGATTTTTAGCAGCTAAATTATTTTCTAATAAATCTATTTGGTTTTGAAGTTTGCCTATTGCAGCATCATGTTTTAACACAGTTTCAAACATTTATCATTTTTTCCATTCTATAGCTTATTTAGTGCTTTTTCAGCCTCTTTTCACTGCATTCATACTTCATTATCTAACTCTTCTACTCTTGCTTTCAATTCCTTCTTTTTTGCTTCTAATTTCTCAATCTTTACTTCATAATCTCTTTTTTGTTCATAAAGTTTTTCATTAGTTCTGCTTCATTTTCTAATATAATCTAACCATTATAAACTTAATCCATTAGAACTATCAATAAAACCTTCTAACATCTCTTCAATTGTAATATTATCAAATCAAATTCATTTACAATTCTTAGCTCATTCTCTAGTTTTATTAGAATCTATTACCATTCTTAATTTGCCTTCAACTATTCATTTTTTGTTTAGTTTCTTATATTATCTTATTCCTGTAAGAATATATATACTAACTTCACTCTTTTCATTAATAGACTGACCAGTAATATGTCAAATTTTTAGTTTAAGATTTTCTTCTTTATCTGTTAATTGCTTCTTTAAATTTTCATTTTCTTCTAATAGTTGTTTATTTCTCTCTTGAAATTCATTTATTGTATTTATTATGATTTTCTTTTTTTATTTATTTACTTTTTTAATATACTAATGTACTTTTATGAGGGTATATTAAGTATATAAATTATTATAGTACTTTTTACTTTAAAAGTAGAAAAAGATTAATGGGTGACAAAGTCATGGAAGTGATTTTATTCCAAATATTTTATTTGTTGTCAGCATAGGATGATTTTGAACAAGTAGTATCTTTATATTCATCTTTCACAAATAGACGAATATTATTATAAGATATTTTTGCTTTTTGTAGTCTAAAGGAGGTGAGATTAATACTAAAATAGATAAAGCTTTAATTTCTTCAAAAATATGTGCTTTCTTGATTTTCAATAAATTGAATTCAGTAAAAGGTCTATTAGCAACTTCTTGAACTTTTACTATACTAAGATTAGATGCTTCAAAAAGAAAATGTTGATATTTGTATACTTGATAACTTCTTAAAATAAATTCCCAAAACAAATTTAATATCTAAGTATTGAAAACCTCTTTTACCTTTATAACATTAAGCTTTGTTCAATTCTATTAGACTAGACTTTTTTATTACCTCAATTATATAACCAAACAGTCTACTCTTGTTCTTCTATAGAGTTTTTTAATTATGCCAAAATTATCATCACATTTGAATTTGGTATGTTCAGAAATTATAAAGTTCATTCAACACTTTCATAATAACCATAAATTACCAAATATAAATAAAACCAAATTGTTACATTGTTTTTATTTTGTTCTCCAGCATTATCACAAGTAATCTTTAAATGTTTTTCATTTTTATTCATTTTCTTAATTTCATCAAAAATCATACTAAGGGTGTTATTGGATCTTTTTCCTATAATTCATCTTTATTAAGAATATAATTAATTTGTTCTCTTATTGCTTCATCTTGAATACCAAATAAATTAACTTTATATAGACTAAAATAATAAATTTTACTTACTTGTTGATCTAAATGAGACACATAAACATTTTGGGCTCAATCATAACTATAATAAGCAGTAGCATTAATATTGCAATATTGTGATTTACCTTTAGAATAATGTTAATCAACTAATTTTCTTTGTTCTTCTACTAATTTAGTATTTTTATTATAATAATTTCTTCTAATTTTGCCTTAGACAGACATTCTTTGAATCTTTTGAGTAGATCTTTAGCTTCTTTTTCTTGACAAGCATTATAATGTAAACTATCTCTAAAATGCTGACAAGTATCACATAAATCAATTCTAAGACTTATAATTTGAATCTCTGATATTAATTGATGTTATAATTTTCTAAAGCATTATATGTCAAAGATTTTAATTTATTATTTTCTTTTAAACCAGCCAAAAAATCTCTATGGGCTAATTCATAACTCATTTCAGCTGGTAAAAATACAATTGATTGAGTTATTTTATTAATACTTCTTCCTGGATTGGTAATCCATGAACTTTTGCATAATTTTTCAGAAAATTCTTTATTATTTCTGTAATACCTTTATCAATCACTATTTTAGTTTTTCATTGAGACATTCTTTTAATATTACCATGAATTCTTGATATAAGTCTATTGTTTATTAGATAATTTCTGATATTTTTAAAATAAGTTCTTCCAATTCCTAACATATTGGATAAGTTTCTTAATAAAGAAGTATATTATGATTCCAATGGTAAATAGTTCTTTTATTAGATCTGGTTTTCTTTTTAAGATGTCTACTAGTGCTTATTGATCTACCATCCATTGTTTTAAGTTGAGCTATTAAAAATATATCTTGTTCAGACTTGAAAAGTGCTTAAAAAGATTCTTTTAATTCTGCAAATTCTTCCTTGAAAATTCTTAAAGAACAATCACATTTACAACCTTTTTCTAAAAAATCAATTGCTTTTTGATATTTATTAAAACCATTATATTTATTACTTTTGTTAATATTTTTCATATACACTTATTCTTATATATATAATTTTATAATTTTTTATTCATTTTGTTATCTAGAGCAAAGCGGATAACTATATAATTTTACAATCAAAAGCAACAAATGCGATCACATGATGATTTCTAGATGTCTACATGCATTATGTCACTAAAAAAAATATTTGATAATAAATAAAAAATAAATAAATAATGATAAATAAATCAAATAAAGATTGTGTAATATTAATAAACAATTTTGCATTACGTATGACAAGCTACAAGTGTGATAAGATTAGGTTTTAGATTAACTTTATTAACAAAAAAAAATTAATGCTAATTTCTTATAATATTTGAAACATTTATTTCTGGAATTATTGAAATTAAACATTTTTCTTCATCTAACCTCTCTTGTAGCCTTTTACTTTCTTTGATACGTTGAAGACTCTCAAAATTAAATGGTTTAAAAAGAATGACTTCAAGGATGTGTATTCAAGATACTATCACGAATGAAAGATTAGCAACAAATTCTTTTTCATCGAGATCTATTATGATTTTTTCTAAAATAAGATCTTAACTTTTATATACTGAATTGCTCATGCAAGCTGAACAGGAATTTGTAGTTGTGAACAAACTCTGGATTTGCCATCCTATATATGACAAATTGATGTAATTGTTATGATATTTTTACTTTTTAAGCTAGTAATAGTAGAGCCTTTATAATTATTAAAAGAGATCAAGATTGCTATAGGAAGAGAAGGTGATTCCTGACCCTCTTTGAATAATATATCTTGAATAATTCCCATAGAACCATTAACTAGTCCAGCTTCTATTTATAGGTTTACTGTTAATATAACACATGCTTCTCTTACTTGCAATACCTATGCTTTAAGCCCGTACGCTATGTCAGGATTAGCTTTTTTTGCTTCATTACCATCTGTATATATAGCTTGAATTTTAGCAACAGGAACGTTTAAAGATCTAAGTTGGTTTGTATTTCTATATTAATATCAGACTACTTTGTTAGTATAGATATAGCATTAGAGAATCCATTGGGTTCTGTTCTGCTAAGATTATTTTCGATTCTTGTGATAAGAATTCTCTAACCATCTATTGTGGATTCTCTATTACACAGTTTTGGCAGAATGTTTCTAAATTCTTATTGTTCTTTAGAATTTCCTGATTGGCGTTGAACAATATCAAACATATATGCCTTCTTGAACTATTTGTATATTGCATAACCACTATTGGATAATACATCTTGCTTAGTACTGGCATATATAGGAAGATCAAGTATAGGTGGAAGCTGGCCAAAGTCGCCAAATAGAATAACTGATTTTTTGCCAAATTATTCATTATTTTGCTCAGGAAATGCTTGTCAGAGTCGCATATCAATTAAAGCAAGCATTCGGCGACTGATCATACTTTTCTCATCAATTATTATATAACTTACATTATTTAATTTATCCTGTAGTTTGTTCAACCGTTTGCCCTGTATATCAAGATGTTTTACATCATTAATTATCAGTATTGATAGCTTCAAATGTATTGTTTCTTCATTAATGTTAAAGGCTGCGACTCCCGTTAGTGCAAGCACAACTATAGGCAATTTAGATCTGATTCCTGCCATTTCTTGAAGTCTACTTTGGATTACTTTAATTAAGTAAGTCTTACCAGTCCCTGTAGTTTCCATTACAATTATCTTTAAAAGATCAACTTGATGCCCTATAAGTACATCAAAGTAATAGGATTCTATTCGTTTGAAAACTTTTTTTTGATTATCATTTAATGTTTGATAATCTACAGTTGAGTTTTCTTCTACTTCAATATTAATCCTAGAATCTATATTTAGAAATGTATCAATGTCTATAAGGTCTGTATTAGAATATCGTTATCTTGGATTATTAATCTAATCATAGTTCTGATCCATGTCTCGAGATCCTAGGTCAGAAGAACAATTGAAAGTTAGATTCAAACCTATTTCTGTAAGAAATATCCAATTAGGTTGAAACTCATCCTGCTCATCATTTTCAATTAATTCTTCCTCTTCATCAATGATTTTATTTTCTATATTATCTATAGGTTGTCCAAGTAGATCAATTGGGTCAGTATTGATCTCCTCAATATAGTGGTTATATAAAGTTAGCCATGTGATAGTGCCATCTTCTATTAATTCTTGAAGATTTCAGTGACAAACATGAAGGAGGACTTTTATGTGGCAGAACTCATCCTATTGAAGGCCTTCACACAGTGATGATAGTTATGGAAAGACGCAAACAATATTTTCTTTTTAACATTTATCCTATCAATTTTTAACTAATTTATGTGTCAAGTAAAGCCGAAATAAAGAGAAATTCTCAAATTTAGCAGGCTAGTCCCAATACATTTTTAGAGGCAATTTCTCTGTTTTTTTTGAATCATTACTTTTAAATTCATCACCTTCTCCAGTATCACAAATTTATCTTGACGTCTCTTTGTTAAGATTTAGGGAATAAATCGATAACTTGAATAATAAAGGGGAGTGCTAAGAAGTATATGAGAGGTTTTTTGTGCAGAAATATCCCGTTCTGAGACACTATACAGTAATAGTTTTTGGACTGAAGTAAGTGATGAATCTTCTGGTTGATTTTCACTAAGAATTTAATTCAATATGTCTGAAAAGGCGGCTGACTGTGGTTCTGATTTGCTTACATATTTTGAAATATATTGTAATGCAACATGTATGCTTAAAATCATCTTTAAATCTACATTAGCTTACCAATCTTGCAATTAAAGTCAGTTATGTAGATTGATATATGAATTATTTCTTACCATTACAAGTTCTGTTTGTTCACATTCATCATCTCGCACAAATGTTTGTTCATTAATTTCTTTAGGGTATTTAAACCTACAGATTTGTTTTTCCTTTCAGTTAATACAAAGACAATATGCAGGGCTATATTAGATATGTCTTTGTAATTTGTTAATTAAGTCGATATAGTCTTGCTGATCATTATGTAATTCTTTTTTTTCTTTTTGGCATGGATGCCATTCAGAAATAGGCATATCAAATCCTGGATTTATTGTAATGATAAGATTATCAAGGTATTGAACCACTTCATTCATTTTGTTTTCATCTTCTTTCATCTGCTTCTATTCTATAATAGGTACATTTCTTCTTTTTTCAATTATATGCATATGAATACTATCACAATGTTACCATTCGAACCTATACCACCAATCCTTTAAATCCCACTGCTATTTTAGAACATCATTGAAAAAGATTTCAAATCACTTACAAAAGAACTAGTCAGCAATATGAAGGTTATTAATAATATTCTATTGATAGCATTTGGCTGAATTTCTACTAGATGGCATAAGTTTATGAAGCTTAGGCCAGTGCAAATCAGCTGCACTAAATGTAAGGAAGATTAAGCCTTGTGATCCTATTTGCTTAATCATATCAGTAAATTCATAACGACAAGAATTCCAGAATTGCCAAGATTTATGTAAACTCTTACCATAACGCATAATCTTATCAGCAATGTAGTGGTCTTCTGAAGAAATTCTGTCTTAGATATCTGTAACAGTGATCTGATCGTCAGCTAAGTTCTGCATAACATATATTTTTCCTTCCTGTAATGCACACCATCGCATTTGAGAATTTAATACAAAGTATCGCTATCGAGCGTGGCATGCAAATCTCCTATCTTATATAAAAGTAGATGCTTAAAGTATTCAGCAGGCTTGACTTTCTAAATACGTGTTGCTTGTAGATCTGCACTACTGGTTAGGTATAAAGTTAAAAATGCACATGTGATATATCCTGGTGTCTGAAATTCATTAATGGGATTATTATTAATTTATGGTCTTGTAATAAGATTGTTTTTATTTTGAATACGGTTAAAGATGTTTTTGATAATAATATCTTTGTGATGAGCTGAAGGAAGAAGTAAAATAAAGATGTGTGTAATCACTTCATTTTCATTTTCATAATTCAACTCTTCAGCATTTATTTGAGTACCTCGAAGCTGATCATCAATTGAACTATCAATTGATAAGGATCGAAGAACTTCTTAATCAATAATTATGTCAGCATAGTAACAATTGTTCTTTTTTAACCAATTTAATATGAGAACTACCTTAGCACAGTGAACTCTGAAATCTCTGAATGTTTCTAAGTTAGTTGCAGATTGATGACGTATGATAAGCATATCTAATATTGATAGATGTTAAGGAAGTTTTGTGGCAATTTCCTAGACATCTTGCGGAAAGTTGATTACATTTCTATGATATCTGTATTATCCTCTATAAATTCTTCCTATAAAAAATTTGCATACGTTTTTTCATTATTATAAATAAGTTTTGTATACATTTTTTAAAATTCTGTATCACATTTCCTTATATTTTATAAGGAATTTTTTTTTAGCATTTTTTTATAAAAAATGATG
>CAJVPP010003989.1:0-10349 GCA_910592005.1 Funneliformis mosseae
AATTTAATCATTCTAATCGAATGATTCTTTTATCATTCATTTAGAACGATAACTTCAATCGTTCCAAATGAACGATTCTTTTATCGTTTATTTGAAACGATAACTTCAATTATTCCAAACGAACGATTTTTTTATCATTCTTTTGGAATGATAATTTGATCGTTCTAATCGAATGATAATTTGATCATTTCAATCGAACGGGTCACGACTAACTTGGCTAATTTTCCATTCAAAACATTTTTGGCTAAACAAATTATCTCAGAATGAGTATCAATTTTTTTATCGTTCGTTTGGAACGATAACTTCAATCGTTCCAATCAAACGATTTTCTTATCATTCGTTTAGAAAGATAATTTGATCGTTCCAATCGAACGATTTTCTTATCATTCATTTGGAACGATAATTTGATCGTTCCAAATGAACAATTTTCTTATCGTTCGTTTGAAACGATAATTTCAATCATTCTAAATGAATGATAACTTTAATCATTTTAAACGAACGATTCTTTTATTGTTCGTTTGAAACGATAATTTGATCGTTCTAATTGAACAATTTTCTTATCGTTCATTTAGAATGATAACTTCAATCATTCCAAATGAATGATTCTTTTATTGTTTGTTTAGAACAATAATTTAATCATTCTAATTGAACGATCCTTTTATTATTCGTTTAGAACGATAATTTCATCATTTTAAACGATCTGAAATTTCGGATTAATCTGAAATTTTCAGTTCAGTTCAGATTTTTTTCAGTTCGGATTAGATTTATAATCTGAAAAAAATCTGAACTGAACCAAAAATTTTCAGATTGAAATTTTTGCAATCTGAAACCAAACCGAAGTTGATCTGAACTGAAAATTTTCAGATTAATCTGAACCATTCGGGGCTTTAATATTAAGCCGACTGTAAAGTTTGGTGGAGGTTCTATAATGATATAGGGTTGTATGGGTGCATTTGGTGTAGGAAAGTACTGTAAAATTGATGGAAGAATGGATAGAGAGTTATATTGAGAGATTTTGGCAGATGAATTCATGGGAACCCTTAGCGAATGTGATTTAAATGTAGATGATGTCATTTTTCAACAGGATAATGATCCAAAACATATAGCAAAAAAGATATACAAATGGTTTGATAGTAATAATGTTAAGATTTTGGATTAGCCATCACAATTACCAGACTTAAATCCTATCAAACATCTGTGAAATGAAATTAATCATTGATTGCGACGGTTTCCTGATAATATTACTAGTGCGGAAGATCTATGAAATAAGATACAACTGATATGGAGTCAAATAGATACCGACTTTTGTTTGAAACTAATTAATACAATGTCACAAAGAATTAAAGATGTATAGAGAGTGAAATAAATATTGAATAATTTTTTTGCGAAGATTTATTATATCAATTTTATATGAAAATTTATTAATTAAAGCTAAATATAGTAATTTATAATGCTTTTCTAATCAAAAATGGATTTGTTTTTATTGATAAATTGATTGTTTATTTGTTTATTTTGATTTAAATTTTTTAAAATTTTTCAGAATTTTCGCAATTTTTTGCAAAAAATGGGTCTTGCAAAAGAGATTACTTCAGAGCAAAAAGCTGCAATTTTTGTATACCAAAAACTTTGTATTACGCAAGAAAAAACTGCAGAAATTGCTGAGTGTTCTCAGGCAACAGTTTCTCAAGTGTTAAAAAATAATCAAACTATTAATAAATGATCGGGTCATCCCCAAATAATGACTGTGCAAAAACGGAAAAAATTGTCAAAAGCTGTTCTTAATAATAAAGATTCTAGGTGCTAAAGTTTAAAAGAAGTTTGTCAGCTTTTTATAAAACAAAATAAAGGTGAAAAATATTCAAACGAACCATTTAAAATGCATTAAGGATAAAAGGCATTCGATCATGCATGCCTTGTTCAAAACCATTAATTTCTTCTGCAAATAAAATCAAAAGACTTGCTTTTGCGGAACAGCATAAAAATTAAACAATAGCTGACTGGAGAAAAGTAGTTTGGTCAGATGAATCTACCTTTTCTCAGTTTCAAACCTCAGGTTGGGGTCGAGTTTAGCAAAAATCTGAAGAAGAATTTAATGAAAATTGTATCACCTCGACCGTAAAACACAGTCCAAAATAAATGTTTTGGAGCTGTTTTTTATGGTTTAGTCTCAGACCTATTATTCCATTAATTGGTTCTGTTACTAGTAAAACCTATCATGAAATCCTTGAAACTTATGCTGTGCCAACCCTTAAAAAACAATCACGAAAAGTCAAAAAAAGCTTGTTTTCCAAGAAGACAATGCACCAGTGCATACAGCAAAAATCGCATAAGATTTTCTTCTTTCAAGTAAAGTAGAACATTTATCATGGCCACCTCAGAGTCCTGACCTTAATACTATTGAAGAACTTTGGTCAATTGTTGAGTCTGGACTTCGAAAACGTAAATCTAGAGCATCTAACATCCAAGAGTTAGAAAAAATGGTTATTGAAGAATGGAAGTCGATTCCTAAAGAAATATATCAAAAACTTATTAATTCAATACCTTCTCGAATCTATGCAGTTATTTCTGCTAAAGAAGGTCATACTAAATATTAAATATATTATACGAATTTATTGTAACAAATAAATATAAATAAATATCAAATAAAAATTATTCAATATTTATTTCACTCCCCTGTAGGTCCAGATTATTACCTATGTTATGCTTCCAATCTAATAATAGCTCCTCATCGGCTATTTATCAAAAATAAAATACAAGCGATATGGGCAGAGTCTTTGCTTTCACTTCCTTATCTCAACAAATATCGTGATAAATCTATAGATTGGCCTCTTTTTTTCAAGATCCTAAATGACGAAGAATCATCTCGCAAAATATCTTTTATAGGATGTTTCAAAAAGAAATTCAAAATTAGAATATTACTTCAACTGCTTCCCACTTTAAAGGTAGTTAACTCTTGTATTCCTATACTATACACTTCAACAAGATGTATCCGTTATCACTCTCACACTGAAGATTTTGAGCACTTGTGGCTCTGTTCCAATAATCAACCTAATATTACTAAGTTAATCAACACACATAAGACTAATTTTATTACTCAACTCACTAAGTTAAATACTCTTAAAAATGATTCTCTAATTCAAGAAATACTATCAGATCCTATTTGGAATACAACACCCACATCTACAGAATTTTGTTTCTTAAATATAATTAAAGAGATTATACTATTATCTTTGTCAAACAAAATAACAGCTTGTCTTTCTGTTAAAGATTTATCATACAGTTTCTTGTCCTTCTTCTATCATGAGGTCTCCACATCTTGTTACAAGATATGATTACAAAGGAACACTACACTAAACGATTGGAAAATTACAAATAATTTTGAAGAAGATTATACCATTCCTTGGGTCTCCTCAGGTTTCCCACATTCTTCTTCCTTTCCCTCAACTACATACCCCACATCTTTCATAGCGGCTACCGCCTATGGCTCCCACTGGTCAAATTTTTGGAATGGCAATAACCACGCCCTCCCTTTCAGACGTTTGATAACTGTACAATAGTTTAGTTTAGTTAGATTTTTCTTTTCTTTTCTTTTTTGTTTATAGTTCAGTTCGATAAAGTGCAAGATTGGTATTGATAAAGTAGTTTAGTTTAAATTAATTTATAGATATTTTTGTATTTTTTTTTTTATTATATATACCTAGTATTTTATAAATTTAATAAAGATCATGCAAAACTGTCACATTTCAAAAAAAAAAAAAAATTTGTCAGATATCCTTGCCTACTTCAATAGACTTCTGGTTTATTGATCTATTCAAAGGCATCATAACTTCATCATTGTTAGATAAAGTCTCAGCCTACATATCAAGTAAAGATCTTTCATATAGACTACTGTCCTCTCTTTACCATGATATCTTCACATCTTGTTACAAGATCTGGTTACAAAGAAATGCTGCCCTGAACGAATGGAAAATTATGCATAATATTGAAGAAGATTATACTATCCTTTGGGTATCCTCAGGATTCCCACACTCCTCCCCTTCCCCTCAATATCAAACCCTTCATCTTTTATAGTGGCTACCGCTTATAGCTCACATTGGTCAAATTTTTGGATCGGCAGTAACCATGCCCTCCCTTTCAGACGTTTGATATTTGTATAATAGTTTAGTTTAGTTAAGGTTTCTTTTCTTTTCTCTTCTGTTTTATAGTTTAGTTCAGAAAAATGCAAGGTTAGTATTGATAAAGTAGTTTAGTTTATAAATTAATTTATAGATATTTTTGTATTTTCAGTTTTATGATATGTATCTAGTATTATATAAATTTAATAAAGACTATGCAAAACTACCGCACTTCAAAAAAAAAAAAAATTTGCCAGATATCCTTGAAAACTCTTTCCCATTCTGCTCAAAATCACTTTGGGAAAAGTAACTCAAAAAAAATTTAATAACAACCCAAAAGTTACTCACAACACTCACAGTCGACCTGACTCGCCTGTTGATGACAAGTCCTCAGAACTCCCACAAAAGAAAACTGTTACTATTTTAAATCATCCTGGTTTAACTGAAACTGACAATATTGAAAACTCAAACATCGCTTCTGATTCGAAAGAAAACATGGAAGTTGATCCTCTACCAGTCATCTCAACTGATAATATCACTAAGATTGTCGCTCTCAAAGACAAAGTGCCATAGAAAAAGACCAAGCTCACGACTCTTCTGAAAACTTATTTAGAAAAATAGTTTTTTCCCAACATCTTTTCCTTTGATCGCATTCGTGACGCTTCTTCATTCTACATTTGCTATGCTACTAAAACTTTCCTTCCCAGTAATCAAATAAGGAAAAAATCAACTGTGCTTGTGAACTATTCAATAGCGTAGAGTTTCTATCATTTATTAGTGTAGCAGTCAAGCAAGATCCTGCTAACAAAACGCTTAAAATTGTCTGATTTGGTTTTTTCATGAGTGTAGATGCAGACAAAGCACTTCATGCTATATTTTCAGATATGGCAGATCTAAAATTAAAACCTCTCGATCGCCTATCCAATTTAGATTTAATCCCGAACTAGCGATCAAGGTAACTGAGATCCCTATTTCAACATCTGAGCACATAATCAGATCGACATTTGCCAAATATAGGAATATTCTAAGATGTTCTATGATAACCAAAAATTTATGACAATATGCTACCATCTCCTATGCTGAAAGCACTGATTTGTCCGTATTTAATAATATTAAAGGACAATTTATCCTTAAAGATCTTGTTTGTGTACACCCTTGTACTTCCTCCGTTGATGAAATTAAACTCCGGTCTAAATTCACCCTCAAACTCACCAATTTACCCAAAGATACTTCTGGCTGAGAACTGGAACCTATTGCTAAAGCGGTTAACGCAATGACTTGGGTGATTCCTAAAGTCTGTTCAAACTATCATAATCTCCAATATGCGTTCGTTCACTTTGAATTTGAACAAGACCTATTTGCTGTAGTAAACGGAGATCAAATCATTTTAGATGACAAAAGACTTGTATGGACTCAACCAGACACCAAATTATGTGCACATTGTATTACGTCTAAACATGAATCTCGCTCATACTGAAAGAAACGTACTGTGCCTCAAGACCGTCAAACACAAAATTTATATCAAAGAATTAAACTGGCTTAATTCAAGAACTATTCTGTTCCTTCTAAACTAGTCAGATCTATTTTTATTAAAGATGCTAAACATGTGTTTGACCCAAAAAATTTCCAATCGTTTGCCAACAGAACCTGTCCTATCAAACCCCTAGCTGACAAACCTCTAGTTGTCTCTACATACTCAAAACCTTCAGTTTGTTACACTAACCCTCATAACTTCTCATTAAATGATTCAATTCACGCTAATAAATATTGGTCAGATTAAGTTGAAGACAATTACTTACCATTAAATCAACAAATAGACAATTAGACTGGATGGGAACTGTCTAAAAAGATCATGCTTAAACTAGATGCCCTTACTGACACTCTCACCAAGATCCATCATGACCTTACCTTCACAGTTCGTCGTTTTGACACTGTTGAACGACACCTAAATATTTTCACTATCACCCTAGAAAAAGCTGCAGAATTAAATGCCATCAACAAAGGCAAAGGCAAAGCGAACATGGAAATCAATGAGTTTTAGTATGAAGAGGGAGTAGATACCTCAGAATCCAAAATTATCGAATATAAAAATAAAATTGAATGGCTCGCTCAGGAAAATTAAGAGCTTTGTCTAAACAACAAAGAAAATATTGAAAAGCTTAATACTGCACTCAAAGCAGTAGCTCGTATTCAAAAATTCGTTTATGGAAAAAATAATGAATCACTTCACGTACTTATTCCTCAATTAATCAAACCAGGCATAGTCTGGATTGACGAAGATGGATCCAGCTCTACCCACCCTGACCTCTTCTTTTAATCTTTTATTATGAATCTAACAAACAAGAATACAAAACATAACACATCCCCACGTTTTTTAACATTGCTACTCATAATACTCATTCTTTATTAGATGCGATCAAACAAAAAGTTTTACTTGATTTTTATGCTATTAATCATCTTGACATTATTGCATTACAAGAAACCAATTTTACTTCAAATTTTCATTATTTATCCCTCAAAAAGATATGCAACAATGACTTTGTATCCTTTTTTTCTAATGAACAAGACCCTCACTGATCTGGTTTTGAAATAGGTTTTCTCGTCAAGAAATACCTCACCGATCATATTTTTAGACACTTTTCCTATTTTATTCGAATTTTTTGTCTTGACTTTCAATTTAAAAACAAAAACAAATTTCGTATTATCAACGTTTATTTATCAAGCTCTGATGAATCACTCTGTTTGAAAACAATTTAACAAGCACAGAAATTAATAGATGAAGCTATTCGTGCTAATTTTTTCCTCATTATATTAGGTGATCTTAATTCTGATCTAGCTAAATCTCATCATCCCTCATATTCACAATGATTTATCAATTATATGAGCAATAATGAATTCGTTAATACCTATGATCTTGTCAAATCAACCACAAATATTAATGATCTTTACACATATGTTCAAGGTTCCTCTAGATCAACGATTGATCACATTTTTATAGCTCTATCCTTAATTCCTGACTTCAACAATCATGAAGTCATCACTGTTGACACCTTGATCTCAGACCATAATATAGTATCAGCGTTAATCGCTTTCGCCTCCATCAACTCAAGTTTTAATAATACATTATCAATAAAGAAACTTATTTTCCTCTATGATGATATATCAGATAATGATTGGTCTAATTTTACTGATGCAGTTAATATCCAATGCAGGAACTCAAGATTAGCTGCATTAGATTTAGACAATATCTCCAATATTCATAAAGTGAATTTCACCTGGGACCTCATCCAGAAAGCCATTATAGATGCTGCTTTGAAACACATTCCTAACAAATACACCTCCTATTATACGCGTGACTTTAAACTAAAATTACTTAAAGTCATTTACAAATGTATCAAGTTGCTTCATAAACTGGAGCGTCACTCTAAACATTGCCTATTCAGTAAAACTTATGACATCAAATGGGGCTATTTATTTGACAAAATAGCACAATTCGCAGAGGATTATAACATTACCTTACCTATGTCAATTGTTTACTCTCTAAATTTCGTATCATTAGCGGCTCCTGCTCTGAAAGATCTCAAAAAAGTACTAATAGCAACTACAAAAATACAAGAAATAGATTATAAATCCAAATCTATCAAAGCAGCAATTAAACAACAGTGTGATAACTTTATTACAAATCAAGCGAGTATATTCAACTCACTCCTCAATCATTCACGTACTACAATTTTTTTAAATAGATATTTGAATAATGACAGCCTAAAAAAGGAATTACTTACAGATCCTAATGATGTTAAAAGGAAAACAGCATAGCATTTCCAACAAGTAGTCAGCTCAAGATACTCCAATCTACCAATCACAGAATTATGGAAAGAAGAATATACTTCTCTAGACAATATTGACTCATCAATATATGATCCCCTCATGCAACCTCCAACTGAAGTTGAATAGTCTGGTATTATCAATTCCTTACCCAATGGCAAAGCCTCTGGTTCATCGAAAATATCGAATGAAATATTAAAACACCTCGGCTCTTTTGCTAGCATATGTTTTTGGAAACTAGTTTGTGATTGTTTAACTCATAACATATCACCTCATAGATGAAATCTAGCTTTCGTTTATCCAATCCTCAAGCCAAAACTGTAGGAATTTAACCTTAATCATATCTGACCAATCACTTTATTAGAATGTCCTAGAAAAACACTTATGAAACTTGTTAACAGTAGACTGCTTGCCATCTTAGCTAAACATAATGTCCTTAAAAGTAACAACTTTATAGGCCTACCATTTAGAAGCACCTTTGAGCCTATTAACATATTAGACAACATCAAATATGATGTGACATTTCACCATAATAATCTTTGGATCCTCTTTCAGGACATATCAAAAGTGTACGATAGAGTCAACCTGGGAATGTTGATTCGAGCTCTACTTAGATTGCATCTTTCAATGTCTTTTGTGCATCTCATAATTTCGATTTTCATCCCAAGATTTAACAAGATCTTTACTGCCCATGGGAACACTGATGCATATTATGTTTTTTCTGAAATTGATCAAGGAGAAATCATCTCATCTATCCTATGGTGTATATATTATAATTCCCTTCTGTGCAAAATTCAAAATTCCTTGTTAGGATATATCTAAAGTATTAATTGGAGGCAAAACATAACCAAACGGTCTACTGATCAATTTTCAAACTATATTTCAGCCTTAGCTTACATGGACGATACACTCTGAATAGCGGATTTTAGAGTAGATCTATAAAACATTATGACTATCGCTGATTCATTTTATACCCTAAACAGTATCCAAGTTAACTAGAAAAAATCAATCCTGATGATGAATATCAAAGACTCCAACATTGTCAACTTCGTCTTCAATGACAAAAATATTTGGCTTCCACCACTCTCACATAAAGAATTCACATGCTATCTTAGGTTTGGATCTCTCCTTTTGATAATATTACATACATCAAAAACTAAGTACTCACTGAATTCAAGAAAGTAAAAAATGTTCTTGACAAAAAACGGCTCACAGCCAAACAAATTGTTGCTGTGTTTAACTCTGTAATTATCCCTTGAATAATTTACAAAACTAAACTGACCTTTCTGCCAGCTACGTTTTGCAACATGATGATGGCATCCTTTAGGGCATTTTTTAAAAATAAGTTACGCCTAACTAAATCCTTACTGGCACTTATCATCTACTCTACTTTTGGATATAATTTAGCACATCTTTACGATAAACAAATGTTAGCCAAATCGTCTGACCTTCTAAAAATGATCAATAATATTGCTCTATTAGAAAACACTTCTAGATTAAGAATCATGCAACTTCAACTTATAAAATGGCTACACCAGTTACTCATCACCAGTTGGCCTTATAACGACCCTTCCAAGTTTAAAGACTGGTAGTCTGCCTTTCTCTCAGCAGCCAAATCAGATGGGTTCACTTTTAGAAAATGCTTGGATGAACACTTTAAATTTTTCCAAATCTTGGAAGGTTCTGTACCAATCTCATTTATTTTACCCGCTAACATATACAGAAAATTAATCAAAAATATCTGTATACTTTCAATAATGTTTGTAGATCAACTAACCTCTATGGATGGACATTACCTATTTACATCCTTTGACATCAATTGGTTACTCAATACGAATATATCACGTGCAAATTAGTTCCTCAAATTAGAATCGTTACTTATATTTAATACATCCTCTCAGATTACATCAACTTACTGTCTACCTCACCCGTTAATATATGACCTACCATCTACAATGATTCAATTAAAAGAGAATGATAATACAAATCCTACATTTGTGACTATTTGGTCTAATCAATTCTCTACATATCTAATTGGTAAAGTCAAAGCTCTTAATAACAACACTATATACGTGTAATACTATATAATACGACATGACTCAAACTTTAGAGCTGATATCAATTTGTATAACAGATGTATTCTTTTTGGCCTCTCAGCTATTGTGACCAACATTAGAGTTAACGTACACAGTTTTTGTGCAATAAAACTTTTACAGTAGCAGTCATAAGTATCCAACCATCTGAGATCGTCCAAAATTATTATATAACTATCCCTTAAATTTTTCAGAAATATAATATACACAATACATGATCACCTGTAAATTTATAAGTATCGATGATACAAAAAAAAAAATTTAGATGATCATCAAACTTTCGCTTGAAAAATGGAACTTTCTTTAGAGAAACGAT
>CAJVPP010003990.1:0-10348 GCA_910592005.1 Funneliformis mosseae
ATAATCTATGTAATTTTTATTTTTAAATTATCAAAATAAAATAAATATTACTAAAACTAAATAAAAGTTAAAAAAAATAATGGATTCATAAAGAATAAGTAATTAAAGAAAAGAGAATTCTAAAAGAATTGTAAAAACAAGATCGCGAAACTCTGAGAATTGAAAAATTGCGAATCACTTGTGAAACTCTTAAGAGAATCGCAAATTACTTGCAAAACTTCAAGGGGAATCGCAAAGTAATTGCGAAACTCTAAGAAATTCACAAATTACTTGCGAAACTCCAAGGGGAATCGCAAAGTAATAGCAAAACTCTAAGAGGATCGCAAATTACTTGCGAAACTTCAAGGGAATCGCAAAGTAATTGCGAAACTCTAAGAGAATCGCAAATTACATGCGAAACTCCAAGAGGAATCGCAAAGTAATTGCGAAACTCTAAGAGATTCGCAAATTACTTGCGAAACTCTAAGGGAATCGCAAATTACTTGCGAAACTCTAAGGGGAATCGCAAAATAATAGCGAAACTCTAAGAGATTCGCAAATTACTTGCGAAACTCCAAGGGAATTGCAAAGTAATTGCGAATCTCTTAAATTACTTGCGAAACTCTAAGGAGAATCGCAAAGTAATAGCAAAACTCTAAGAGGATTGCAAATTACTTGCGAAACTCCAAAGAAATTGTAAAGTAATTGCGAAACTCTTAAGAGAATCGCAAATTACTTGCGAAATTCCAAGGGAATCACAAAGTAATTGTGAAATTCTAAGAGAATCACAAATTACTTGCGAAACTCCAAGGGGAATCGCAAAAGTAATTGCGAAACTCTAAGAGATTCGCAAATTACTTACGAAACTCCAAGGGAATCGCAAAGTAATTGCAAAACTCCAAGGGGAATCGCAAAGTAATTGCAAAACTCTAAGAGAATCGCAAAGTAATTGCGAAACTCTAAGAGAATCGCAAATTACTTGCGAAACTCCAAGGAAATCGCAAAGTAATTGCGAAACTCTTTAGAGAATCGCACATTAGGTTCCTTTCGAGATTCGAATATATCAAACTGAACTTTCGGATTAATCTGAAATTTTTTGTTCAGTTCGGATTTTTACCAGTTTACGGTTCAGTTTAGTTTTAGATTAGCATTTTTAAGATTTATAATCTGAACCGAACCGAACCAGAATTTTCAGTTCAGTTTCGGATTGGCCTATAATCCAGACCGAACCAAACCGTTCGGAGCATTAATTCAGAATAAGGATACTCAAATTGCTAAGCATAGGAGAATTGTACATGGATTAATAATATGCTATAATAATGATATAGAATGCTAGAGAAGAAGGCATACGGGTTGCATTTATCAAGCACAAAATTAGAAAGGACAATATAGGAATTCACAGAATCAAGTTCAGACTTATGACTAGAATATTTTAAATTTGCAATAATAAATTTTGGTATTACAGAATAACCCACCTTATATATAACATATAGATATAGTAGGATATTCACTCCCAAAATTTCATGGTACTGCTAATGAAGATCTAGCAGACTATATAAGAGATTTGCATTAATGGTGTAAAGCTTTTTAATCATGATCTATATATAGGTTATCAACACTGAATTTGTTTTAATAGTCTTTTCAAATCAAGTTTAAAAGATATGTAAAAGATTAGTATGATACTGAGATTAAAGGTAGAAATTAGAAATTTCAAAACATTAGTAATAATATTGGTCTTGCAAATATTGATGCTATCAATAGTTTAACTAATAATAATGCATTGTGTGCTATTAATGTCAATCAATTTTAAGGTGAAAAGCTCTTCATACAAGAAATCCTATACCAGCTGATAATAATATGATTGCCAATCTAATAGTATCTGGACATACCGTTTGGGAAGAAGATTGGTCCATATCAGGTGATCGTCTAACACATTTAATCTTAAATATGCTAAATGCTAATACCAGTGGTAATGTTATAGCTTCTGAAATATTTGCTAAGCAAAAGATATATATCTTTTAATATAACTTCCCTATAATTACTGCCAAAAAATTTAAAGTTAAATTTTAGAATCTTATTCAAAGTAATGACCCTGTAAGACAATTCTATGCCAACCTAAAAAGAATGATTAAATTAGTATTTCTTTTACTTCTTATCATAAATCAAGATAAATTGGTTAAATAACAATTTTTTCAAGATCTTAAGCCTAATAATTAAATAAAAGTAAGGCAAATTAGTTTAGAAACTCCTATTTTTGGATTAATTAAGAAATTAAAGGAAATTGAGAGGTATAGCATTCAGTAAATTCTTAGAACAACTCCATAATAGCCCTTACACTAAGCTTCTAGCAGAAGTATCTCGTCAGCTGAAATTGAAAAGTTAAATAACAAAATAGCATCTTTTATAGGCGCAACTAAAGATAGTGTTTCAATTAGTTGTAATAGGTAACAAATAAGTATTATAATATTGTAACGAATTGTAACGTTATTAAAATTTAAGTTGCAACAGGTGATAAATAAGCGTTATAATATTGTAACGCTATCTTTAGGCATAACTAACTTAACTGACTTAAGTACACCTCCAGAATAATGAGGCCTTAGAAAAGATGTATATACATGCAGTGTGTTAGGAAATGCCACCTGATGCATCAAGAGATCTTACATCCTTGGATAATTATATTAATAATGAATTAATAAGGAGATTAGATGTTATTAATGTTAACTATACCAAGCTTTCCAAACAAATTAATGTAATCAAAAAGTTATATAAAAGTGGCTGTAAACCTACCTGTAAAACTTCTAAAATAAAGAAAAGAAATCAAAAAATAAGTCTAAGAAGAAAAAATCTAAAAATGGTTAAGTCCATATAGTTAAAGTAGATGAACAATCAGATTCAGATTTTTCTAATAATGATACTTCTTCATCTGAGTCTGAAGATAGCTCTTTTAGTTCTGAGAGTTCTTTCTCTGAATCAGAGTCTAAAGTTGAGACTGATACTGAAATTAATGTTAATATATCTTAGAAAAAAAAAGTAAAGAAAGAATAGGTCACAAAAGAATCACATAATACTATTACTTCTTTGCGAAAGAAAAAATCAAAAACTTACAAGTCTTATAAGATAAAAGATATAGAAACTCCTCCTTTAACATCAATTCCTATCTCTAAAAAGGAAAAGCAAAACTCAAAATCCCTGTCATAAGATGACCAATCTCACCTAGAAAAAATTATTGAGAAATTTATTGAGAAGGTGCTTAATGAAAAGTTTAGCACTATTACAATTCTCCTTCACCTGCAAAATGGTAATTTTAAAACACCAGCTGATTCTGAGAATGATGAATTCATTGATGATCCTATGGAGATAAACTTTGTCTAAAGAAAAGAATCTGCCACAAGTATTATTATTATTAAATATAAAATTAAGTGTCTAGTGATTCTAGTAGGTATAGTTGATCTTAATGCTAATTTTCTGATTATGTCTGAAGATATATCTAAATAATCAAAGCTAGTAATTGATACAAAAGAAAAACATAATCCCAAAGGCATTGCTACTACTCCTACAGAGTCACTTGGAATCATTAGAAATGTTCTAATAAACTTTGCTTCCAGATGTATTATATATGCTGATTTTACTATAATTAAGTATCCTAAGCCAATATTGATCTTACTTAATACCCTTCTCAATAAATATAATTATGATTTACTTGCATCAAAGCAGGAATTGAGACTAGAGTGTAAGGATAATAATATATATTACCTAATATTTTAGGAGGTGGGGGTAGTAAAGGATCTTAAGTTACACATATAAATATTAATCACATGATATTAGTGGTTTAGAATATATATATATTTTTTATTGTATTATAGTAATTATATCTGATAAAAAATTAGCTATATATAATCATTCTATATCTGACATATATTCTCTTAAACATATTTTATCAAGAAGAGGTCACTTTTGTTATAATAGAAAAAGAGAGAAATCTTTAAGAATTCTTAAATTTTATTCTTTGGCTTTTTCCTTAGTTCATTTACAACTAGCAGGATATATTGTTCTTTTATGGTTCGTTAAATAAGTAAGAGTTGGAAAGTATTTGTTGTATATAGAATAACAAAGACAAGAATAAGTTATTTAATTAAAAGATAAGCAATGCGAATTACACTTGAGAATTTTTAAGAGATCATAATATTTGAAGAGATGTATAGGATTAGTGAAATGTCTATTTTTAACTTTTGTAACTGAAGGCAAAAAACTATTATTTAAAAGAAGAAAATCTGTGACTTCTTTATAAGAAAGAATTCACAACAGCTTGTATTTGTGCAATATTTAATGTTAAGGGAATATTGATATAAGTTGCAATATTTTTTGATTCATGACTACGACACAAAATATTCTAATAAGTCATTTCCTTTTTCTTATTTTTTTTTTGTTGTTTTTGTTCTGCTTTTTTTTTGTTTGTACCTTCAAATTCTAGATTTTCAAATGGATTAGTAAACTCTTTGATATACCATGTATCGACATTTCTTCCAAAAATTAAATCAAAATATCAAATATTGCAAAGTAATTCTCTAACATAATGAAAGTTTTGAAAGGCTAACTCTGAATTGATAACTTTGTCTTATATATTTAGATGCAATCTAAAGTGATCAATTGGTAGTATAATACCTGCCAATTTTCTAGAAAGTGTTGTTATACCCCTTTCTGCTAGATTATACTTGGACTGCTCTAAAGCATATATTCGTATAGTTAAATAATCTAAATTGAACTTCTGAAAAAATTGACAGTATGTTTTAATGTTTTTTAGATATCTCAGATTCTCATCCAGTCTTCTATCTACTAATAATACTTAGATAGGTTGAATTTCTTCATTGGTTTTCAATATATTATCATATTGAGGATCTAAATAAAACTTTTAAGGTCTTGCATGTGTATGAGTAAAGATGTATCAAATGACTAATGACAGCATACAAAAATGGTAAGTTATCCTATTTGTAACTCATCATTTAACTCGTTTAGTTTGATTATAAGATAAACTGATAGAACTAACTTTTACTCACTTTTTAGAGAAAAATCATAGTCAGCCACTCTAACGGACTTATGAATTAATTGCAATGTGTGAAATGTCTGACCTATAGTAGGTATCTCAAGTCCTATCTTTACCTTATCATCTTGGAAAATAATAACGGAATTATCAGCAAAGACAGTAACAAATTGTCAGTACATACAACTCCAGCTACCATGACCTATGCTAAATGGTGATGTACTTTTGCAGTAATGAAGTTAGATTAGTGAGGTAGCAGGCAATTATTCAATATTATTCTTGCTATATAAACATAATTCTCTTCAAGATTTTTGTGCAAATTTTCAATAATTTGTACCTTAACCATTTCTTTTCATCATTTTTTGTCAGCTACTTCAAATTTGATTAAATTATGAATATGATCGTGTAAATTTAGATGTTCATAAAGAAGTAAAAAACAGTCAGGTTTATTATATAATATTACCTCCTTATTTTTAATAAGTGTTTTTCTTTTTTCTTTGCATTTTTGAGTATAATTAGCATTCCTTTTTAACTTAATAATTCTTTCTCTATTAGATTTGATTTTAGCTTAAAGACTCTCAATTTTTAAATACATATCATATTGAAATTGAAAATTTGTCATAATGTTGTAGATCTGCTTAAATTTAACAAGCTTTTTTTTAGCTATTAATATCTTATTTGCTACCCTTCTTTGTACTGATACATTAATGGAGATATCTGATACAGGATCAACTGAGCAAATTGTAGGTAGAGTAAGAAGAGGAAGGATCAAAGTTTCTCTAAATACAGAAGACCTTAGTTTTATTGTTGATATATTATATAGATTATATGATATAACCAGATAATCTCTAATAATATTTTCGATTTTTGCCTTATTCTTATTTTTGATTTTGCTTCATTCTTTTGCTGCTGTATCACAAACTTCAGCATGGTTGAGAGTACCATTTTTTGTTTTAACTATAATACTATATATATAAGCATTTAAATTCTTGATATTTATTTGTTGATTAATTATATACTGGTTTTTTATTAAATTTGAGGCTAAGAAAGAAGGTTTGATTACTCATTTTTGTACTGAAAATAAAATTATTAACGTGTTTATTTATAAAAAAAGTTTTTATAATCAAAATGTAAAAGTTGAAACATATCATGAAACTTTATAGCAATCCAAATTTCTTTTTTTATAGCGAAATATTTTTCCTCTGCAGCAATTTGAATTTCTTTTTTATAGCAAGAGAATGTAAAATTATTCCTTCTGCAGTAATACGCAGTAAGAATGATTATTATAAAGAAATGATTAGCATCATATTTTTTCTTTAGATTAGGATTTTGAATACTTGAAATCTTTAAATATATATTTTTTGAATATAAAATAGACTATTATATAATAAACTTTCTATTTTATTATTTTACTTATAGTAGTGACAGAAAATAACTAGAATTATTAAATTATAAATTTCTCAGTCAATATTTATTTTATTTATATAAAATTTTGACAATATATAGTATGATATTATAAGAAAATAAAAATAAATTTTTAATATTAATTATTTGACCCTTCTTTTCAATAATGTCTTCTAACCATTTTTTCATATTCACGTCCAAATTCGATAAAAAGTCTAAACTAAGATTTTCCCATTTAGACTGAATTATAGACAAAAAATCATCTAATCCAACTGATTTTTTTTATAATATATGTTGATTTATCCTCTTTTCTACCTTTTTTTCATTATTGTCTATAGATTCTTTATGGAATTGAGGTCTAGAGAATAGAATAGCCAATCAAGTACTCGTGAACATTTTTCTTAAAGAAGAATCGTTGTTAATTTTGCCCTATGTTTAGAATCATTATCCTGTTAAAATGTTCATCTTCTTTTAAGGATCCTGGTAGCACTAGTAAAAAGATTTTTAGTTAAAATATTTTGGTAAAGTTCTCCATTCATATTTTTAGTAAAACAATGAAACTCACAAGCCTATTTACACAAAAAGTACCCAATGCGTGAACTTTGAATGAATGTTTTACAACTGCACGCTGTAGTTTTTCTTCTTCAATCTTGTATTTTACTAGTATTATATTATAAAATAACTGAAATGTGATTTCATCAGAAAAAATAACTTTTTTTCAGTTTTCATTCAGATAAGACTTTGCTCATTCAACTCTACGTTTTTTGGTAATACCAGTTAATATTGGTATTAAAGTTAGTACACAAACATGATAACCTAGTTTAAAAAGATTCTCTTAGACAGTTCTAGAAGCAATGTTGAGATTTAGATATGTTGATTAAGTGTAAAAGCAATTTCTTTACTAGTTGTACATTTTCTTGTGCTGGCTAATTTTCCAAAATGAATGCATTTTTTTGAAGACAAAAGTTTTGGTCTTTCTAAAAGTGATTTTAATTTAATAGTACTTGATTTTTTTTTCAGCATGATGAAAAAAAAAATGGATAAAAAATTTTTTTTTGCCGATCTTATAACTTTTTATATTTATATTATAGATCACGTGTTAGTTTAATAATTACATAAAAAAAATAAAAACTTAATTACTAAAAAGGAAGTAATAAGCGATGTTAATCAAATCATGTGATATTTCAGTTATTTTCTGCCACTATTATATCATTTTAATCATTTTGATATTTTACAACTGATATAATATACTGATATATAAATTCTATAAAAGAAAATTAATCAACATGCATGTGATCTGAAATTTTACCTGAAAATAGGAGTTGATGTCTTTAATAAATGATATTAGATAATATATGTCATTATCCTAATTGCTATTCAAAAGCAAATTATTACCAGAAGAAATTGGATAAAATGTTTCAGAACTGGCAGACTTCAAAAGCATTAAGAGAGGCTTTCAATAGAATGAAAATGCCTAATGCTATAAGTTGGTCCTAATGACTTATCAAAAATTTAACCTCATAAAAAATTTATAAGGACAGCAAAAAAACTTAACAAGAACGCTAGAAATATCTTCTTTAATGATTTTAAAATTCTAGAAAAGTATTTTTATTACTTGTCTTTATGTTATATAAATCTCTATAAATTTCTGAACTCTTTACCTTTTATTTTTTATTTTTTTATATACCATACATCGACTATATACAAATTATATCAACCATATACATAACTATATCAATTATATACATGACTATATTTACCTATATAAATATTATAGAAAAATCAAATTTTTTCTAAGAACTTATTTTTCATAGAAACTCATAGAAATATAGGGACAAGTAATAAAGAACTTAATAAATTAAATTAAGAAGTCCAAAAATGATATTGAGATTGTCCCTATAAGTATCCTTATAAATTTTTCTTATAGGAATAGAGAATTTTCATAAAGATGTTCAGAAAAAATAGTATACTTATGCAAAAAAATATAGATCAAGAAAACATTATCATCAGAAAAAGCAGACTAAGTTAGCTTCAATGGAAACACTGGTAGATAATTTAGAGATAAACAAAAATAATATAACTTGTTACTAGAAAAAAAAAGCTAGTGACAGAAGCTAGTGATGCAAATGATAGGCTCTTTAGGAATTCTAGACTAAAAGAAAGTTTTTATGATAAGTGTCACTAGTGTCACTAGTGTCACTGGAAAAAATCTGAGTCTCTTAACTTTTTTATTTTTTATAGCATATATACACACATATATATCATACATTCATCATATTATATCTCATATAGGCCATAGGATAACATAGAAACATTTTGATTTTTTTCCTAAAATTTATTACTCTTTTACTAGTGACACTAGTGATACTAATCAAAAAAAAAATAAAATAGCATAATAACTTCAAGAAATATAATAAATTTGTCACTAGTTTTATTACTAGTTCTATATATTAACTAGTAATACTAATGACACTCAAAAAATAGTATATACACTATTTTGATCTAGTTTAAACTATGATCAGATCTCAGAAGAGCTTACAACATCCCTTCAATATACCAGTAACAAATAGGCAATACTTGAATTATAAATAGTGCACTTCTTGGCAATTAAATAGGCTAGGCTAAAATAATACATATTGTATTTCCAATTCTAGATACAAAAAATATGTGATACAAATGCATATATATTAGAAATTAGAAATATTTCTATTACTAGTCCATAACTATAAATGAAATAGTATCACATGATTAGTACAGTAGGCATAGTAGATATAGTAAAATTAACGAAAATTTTAGGTAATACTATTTCATAAATTCGATCAGATCTTTGAACATAATAATTCAATATCCAAGCTGACAAACTGCCAGTTCTATAAAACTTCTATGATAGTTCCTCACTAGTTCTATGACAGCTTCACATTAGTTTCAGGATATAATTAAGTCATCATCATAGTATCAAGCTGGATCTTTGGATTATATATCCTAAAGATCAGTCTAAATTATGTCATAGTACTGGCTAAAATTAATCGTAAATTTACATTAAATTACTATGCTACTTGACACAATATTTTTTTATCACATTTTGACATCTAGAAAGGCAACCAAATAAATGCAAAAGGTAAGTACTTTAATATAGAATCTAGCATCCAATTAGGCACAAAAGGTCAGCATCTTAACATAAAATTAAGTATCTAAACAACTTCAGAAGGTCAACAACTCCATTATAGAATTTAGTATGTAAACGACTCAGAAATAAGAAGAAAAGCGTAGTATTTAGATTATATATATATGGTAATTAGATTATATTGTGGTAATAAAAGTATATTAGCATAAAAATACGTATATCAAAAAAGACTTAAAATTATAATTAAAACATAAATGTGATATAAGAAATAATAAAATGTTAGATTATATGTGATATTTATATCACAATATTTAAATTATATGTAGTAATTAGATAATAACATTTAGATCATATGTAGTATTCAGATTATATGTGATATTTAGATCATATGCGGTATTCAGATTATATATGATATTTAGATTATATGTGATATTTAAATTATATATGATACTATAATCTAAGATAAGTGAAATATCACATGTGATATAAATTATATCGCATGTGGTATTCCACTATAATTTATATTATTTAAATAATATATTTTAATAGACAATGTATTTTATTTTTGAATTTTAATGATATGATACTGCTACAAGTTTTATTAAAATAGATCTGAAGTTACAAATATATCTATATAAATATATAAAAAAAAAATATAAATAAGAAGTATAAATTAAAATTGCAACTATTCTTTATAGTTTTATTTTAAGCTTATTTGAGTCAACTGATCAATCTTTTCTAATTGCCTAAAAGAACTATTTCTAATGAGTAAACCTTTAATAGAAAAGATCAATAGAAATTAT
>CAJVPP010003991.1:0-10344 GCA_910592005.1 Funneliformis mosseae
ATGAGAGTACATTTCAATTATATACATCAAAAAAAAAGGTTTGGCAGTTTCCTGGTAGAAAAAAAGTGTTTCGTTCTATTAAGCATCCACCAAAAGTTCATGTTTGAGATGTTTTTCTGCTTCTGGATTTAGTAAGCTATTTTGCTTTCAGAGAAACCTTAATGCTAAATTTATATGTACTATTTATGAGCAGGGTCTTCTAGCTTCCACCTCTAAACTTTTGGTAAAGGTAACATAGATTAGATCTTGCAAGAAGATAATGATCCAAAGCATCGATCAAAAATCGTGAAAAAATAGAAGGAAGAAAATGGCATTAAAGTACTTTCTTAGTCATTAATATCTTCAGACTAAAATCCTATAGAAAACATTTAGAGGTTAATGAAAATTAATATACAAAAAAAAAAAATTTGATCAATTAAAGGGTTAAAGGGAGAACTTACAAAAGAATAGAACCAATTATTACCTGTACTTGCCACGAATTTGGTAGTTAGCATGAAAGGCGTATAGCTGCACTTATAGAGTCAGATGATAACTATATAATATATTAATTTTAGTTATTTAGTTATGTATTTTTTAAATAAAAAAAAACTTTTGAATTTACTTACTTGTAGCCAGAGTTAGAAGCGATCAGATACTTATGACTGCTACTGTATCATCGCAAAGATCTTATTGGATAGATTAGGTTATAAATCGATCAAGCTTCAAAAATGATAATAGTTACTACAAATAGAGCTAGAATTCACTTTTTAGGGATCATAGATGATGTTTTAGTTATAATAAGAAGAATTAAGTTTTTGACTTTCTTCTAAATCTTGGAATCTAAGAATGAAATCCTAATTTTAGGGAATAACTGGCTTAGAAATTTTAACACAAATATGAATTAGAAAAAGTCTATCTTAATGATTAGGAAAGAATAGACCACTATTTGGATCCTGATTACCTTCACAAAATCTTCAAAAGTTATGACTCACAATGAACTGGAAGAAGTTTCAGAAGATGAATACGAAGAGAAATATCTCAAAGAAATGCTGATTATTTCTCTGACTCGACTAATCAAAGTGAACTAAAATTTAACCCATAGATTAACTTTTATTCTTCAGAAAGTTCTGAAGCTGAAACTGATGATGATGATATTAAATAATATAACAAAATATTCTTTTTCAATTGCAAGAATGAAGTAAAAAAAAAAATTTTTTTTTATTATCTTTTTAAGTAAATTAATTGCAAATTTATAAATAAATTTTTAATTTATTTTTGAATTTTGTTTTAACATTATTTTTATTTTATTTTATAATTATTTTTATACTAGATTGAGAATATCATATTTTAGCAAAAACTAAAAAGATCATACAATGTTTTTTTTATGAATTCTAACTTGCCAAAATAAGTCAAGTCAGATTTTGAATTTTCTGATTTAATTACACCTTATAACTTATTTGAAATCAATTCTAAAAAAATCAAACCTAAACCTCTAACTGAATTAAAAGTAATTCTTGACGTAATAATTTAATGATTTTTTTTTAAAAAATAAATACTGTTAACTTACTTTTAAACCGATCTGAAATCTTTAACCTTAGAACCTTTAAGTAGAGATAAGTTCTAATGCAATAATTCAATTAGATTTTTTTATTTTTTAAAAAAAATACTAACATTAACTTACTTTATAAACTGATCTGAAACTTCTAACCTTAAAACTTTGAGTAGAGGTAAGTCCTAATGCAATACTATTGATCTTCTTTACAATCACATCTTATATTATTACACTTTCTTTATAAGTACTCTATACTTTAGTTCTGATTTTTTAAAATATAAAAACCCTTTTATCATTACATATTAATTATAATCACTATCATACCAATTGTTAAACTGATATTATTAGTTAATATAATAAAATTTTCCTTTATATAGTTACATTATCACATAAAAGTATTTTTAAAAAAGTATTTTCGCAATATTATTTTCATATTAGCTAATTTAAATTTAAATAGATTTAATTTATTAAAGTTTTTTTTCAAAAAAACTTTTTTTTTAATAAAATTTTACATAAGGTATGAATTAAAATAAAATGATAATAAATTAAATAAATTATTATTTAATCATTTTAATTAATATAATAAATCATGTGAAATTTAGTATTAAAGATCAGTAAACTTTATTAAATAAAAAATTAATTTTTCACATAAAACTAATAATAGTCTTATTTGATATTATCAATCTGATCTAAGCTAATCCTAGTCTTATATATAAAAAAAGAAAGAAGAATATGAGAATTTATAAATTTTTGAATAAATAAAAGAATAAAACAAAATAAAAAAATAAAGCTTACCATAACCATTAATAATCCAAATCTGAAAAGTTAAAGAAACATCTAAAAAAAGAAAGTAAACAAAAGATTAAAGTGAAGTAAGAAAATGAACTTACTGCCTTGTATACAGCCGAAGAGCTCAAAAATTTAAAAAAAAAGAAGAAATTAGTTAATTAACAACCAAGTAAAAGAAAGAAGAATAAAGCAAAGAAGAAAAAAAAATAAATCACCTACCTTGCACCTTGGATCTAGCTAAAAAGCCTAAAGATCTAAAAAAAAAAGAAGAAATTGGTTAATTAACAACCAAGTGAAAGAAGGAAGAATAAAGTAAAGAAGAAAAAAATGAAACTTACTACTTTAGATCTAGTCAAAGTATTAAAAAATCTAAAAAAAAAAAAAATTTGGTTGTTAATAACCAAGTGTCAAAACAATGAATAAAATAATAATAAACTATAGATGTAATAGATGTAATAAAATAAATACATTAATACCGGTATTTAATTATATAATCATATATAAGCATACCTCTATATAATTATACTATAAAGCAATCCCGAAAAGTGTGATTGTAAATAGAATCAACTGTAATTTAATCAAATTTTTTTTTATTTTTTTAAAAAAATACTAACATTAATTTACTTTATAGATTGATCTAGAACCTCTAATCTTGGAATCTTTGGGGGAGTTAAGTTCTAATGCAATAATTTAATTATATTTTTTTTTAAAAATTTTAAAAAACTTAAACACAAAGTTATCTTATAAACTGATTTAGAATCTCTAACCTTGGAATCTTTGAGTGAAGGTAAGTTTTAATGCAATAATTTAATTAGATTTTTTTTTTATTTTTTTAAAAAAATACTGACATTAATTTACCTTGTAAACTAATCTGAAACCTCTAACCTTAGAATCTTTGAATTGTAGATAAGTCCTAATGCAATAATTTAATCAAATTTTTTTTTTATTTTTTTAAAAATATACTAACATTAACTTATCTTATAGACTAATTCCTAAACCTCTAACCTTAAAACCTTTGGGTAGAAGTAAGTTCTAATAAAATATTTTTTAATTAAATATTTTTTTTTTAAAATTTTTAAAAAACTTCACATAAATTACCTAATAGAATGATCTAATATCTACAAAAAGGAAAAAGGTAATTAATTGTTAATGAAAATTGGGAAATTTCTTTTTGATTAAATTGATGAATTAAAATGTATGCTGATCTAGTAAATCTTAATAATAAAATATTATTTTATTTTTTATTTCAGAAACAAATAGCTTAAAATTTTCCCTTTTACAATACTTTATTTCTTAAATAGTAACTGATAGAAGGTTAAAGGTTAAAGTATTATTACTTTAGTTAGGGCATGCTACAAATTAAGCATTTATTATTTAATTGTAATATAATTTATATATTATTTTTTAATAAAATTCAATTGATTTATTGTATTTTAATAAATATTCTTACATATTTTATCAAATATAATAAAAATTCAGAGGTGGTCATTTATGACTTAGAATCTGACACATTTCCTTCCTTTCAAGTTTTAAACTTGATAAATCCAAATTGAATTATTTTGATTTTATTGATATGTTGATTTTTTTAAGTTACATTATTATTTAGAATTATGAAATAAAAACATTTATGATAATATTACTTATTTGGTGAAGTTAAATTGATAGTTCTATAATTGCAATTTAATTCACATCTTTTTTTCTAAACAATTCATGCTACCTCTACATGATGTTTAAGATCAACAGTTATAGATTATCCTATATCTGGATAAATACAAGTATATATATTTATTAAAAATTTAATCATTTCATATTATACATTGTATTACTTTATATTATATATTACATTGCATTATATTATTGTTTTATATTATACATTGCATTACATTACTTTACATTATTTGTTTTATATATTTTTTTTATATATTTTGAATATATAAAAGGAGTTCAAAAAATATTAAAATGATTAATAATAAAATTAATTTAAAAATTATTTATAATAAAAAAATTTAAAATTTATAATAAAACAAAATTAAAAATTTAAAATTTATAATGTCTAAATAAATATCATTTTTATCAAAATAAGACACTTAGAAATATTAAAAATATAAATCAATTAACAGATTTATATGATTTAACAAAACATAGAATACAATCGAACACTTGTGAATTATATACATCAGATAAAATTAAATATTTAAAAAAGCATTAGCAACAAGTTTTTCTTTATCCAGAAGATTGCATATCTTTATCAAATAATATTAAAAAAAAATATGAGATTTCTTTAAAAGATTTATTAATTACAAAGTTAATTAAAAACTAAAAATTAATAATTCTCACAAAAAATCTGAATTTTCTTTAAAATATTTAAAATTAATTGAACACATAATAAATAATTATAAAAATAAAAATAAAAATAATGAGGATGAGAATGAAGATGAGAATACGGATGAGGATGAAGATGTAGATAAGGATGAAAATATAATAAGAATAAGAATGAGAATATGGATGAGAATATGAATAAGGATAAGGATGTAGATGTAGATGATAATGAAGATATAAATGAAAATATAGATGAGAATATAGATGAAAATGAAGATATAGATGAGGATGAAGATGCAGATGAAGGTATAGATAAAGATATATGAATTTCTTTTAATAAATGGTTAGGGATAGAAAAGTTATCAATTAAAAAAAAAGTAAAAAAAGTTATTAAAAATAAATAGAGAAAACTTCAACATGGTTTAATTTATCAAAATAATCAAGATATAGTATTAGATATTAATACTATTAGTGAAGATTTTAAATGTAAAGATAGTTTAATTAAATTAGTAAATAAAAATAATAATACATTAGATAAATTAAAAAATTATTATTATTTAATAAAATCTGAATATATTGTAGATTAAAATAATTAAACTTTAATACATTTAGATAGTATTAATAATAATAATGCTATTTTACAAGCTACAAAAGCTGTAAATGATTATTATTTTCATATATTAGATAATTTATCACATAGAAGTGATTCTTTTTGGAATGATATGGCTGAACATTTTGAAGCTTATAGAACATATAATCAATTTCCTTATATTAGTGTAGAAATGACAAGTAGTCATAATTAAAATCATTTAGAATGTATAAATAAATTAATCATTGCTCTTGAATTATTATCAAATTGTATTAATCAATTTGTTAAAAAGAATTATAATAATTTATATACAAAATTAAGTAATTTTTCTTGGGATCCATTTACACTAAGATCTCTTGGAATTTTCTAATAATTGCTATTAATTTTAATATAATAAGTAATTTTCATTAGGATAAAAAAGATGAAAAAAATTGTTTTTGTATTTTAATTGTTTTAAGAAATTATGAAGGAGGTAAATTATGCTTTCCTCAACTTAATCTTATAATACCTTTAAAACTAGAACAAATTTTATTATTTCATTCTCGTTTATTATTACATGATGATTATATTTTAACTAAAGATATTAGATATAGTATTGTCTATTATTTATAAAGTAATGATAAAATAAGAACAATCTATGATTAAAAAAATTTATAATAATTTTGAAAAAAAAATTGAAAGAAATAACAAAGGAAAGATTATTGATAAAAATTCTAAACAAAATCTTTTTAAAGCTCTTCAAAATTTATCAATAAAGAAATTTACTAAGCCAAAATCATTTTAAACTAAAATGGAATTATTTAATGATCAAAGAAGATTTAATATTGGTAAGTAATATTTTAAATATTATTATATAAAAATTAAATTAAATTAATATATTTAATAATAATTTTTTTTTTTAAATTTAAGAAGAGCTAGACTTGGTTTAAGAACAAAAGATAAAATAAATTAAATTATTTATAACTTTTTTTATTAATTAAATATATATATTTTTTTAATATCATTAATTTAATAAAATATATTTATTATTAAAATATAATAACTTTAAATTTAAAAGTAAAAATTAATTTTATATTTATTATAGAAATGAAACAAAAAATAAAAAAATGCAGTTAAAAGTTTTAAATAAAAAAAAAATTATTAAAAAAAATAAAAAAAAAATATAATTTTTATTTAAATATATAATACAAAATTATAAATATATATGTGATATTTTATTATTACTATTACTAATTCTATTTTTAAAATATATATTTTTATTTTTTATTAGAATTTATTTTATATCTAAATAAAAAAATTTTAATAATAATTTTAAAATGGAATTTATATTTAAATAATAATAAATTTTTTATAATAAACCTATTTATACACAAAAAATATGAAAATATCTTTATAAATAAAATATTAGATCATTTTATTGATATAAAAAATATAATAAATAATATAAAAAAAAAAATTCTAATCATCTCACATTAGAGTAAAAACTGTAGAATTATCTTTTTTTGTTCTTTAATAAAAATATTAATATATAATATAATAAAGATAAATTAGTAATTATTATATTTTGTAAAAGTAATAAAATTTTATAAATTTAGTTACTAAACATTTATTTAGTAATTATACAGAAATTTTAGTAGATTGAAGATAATAATATTTATGAATATTAGCCTTATTTTTAAATAAGAACATTTAAATATAATATATAATTTCAAAACTAATTTATTAGTTTTAAAACTTTAAAGTATTCAATAAATATCATAATTAATTTCTTATTATAATTTTATCTTATTATTTATTTTTTTTTTTGTAAATTATAATTTTCAATTAATAAGATTATATTTTTTTAGTGATTTAAATTTTACAAATATTTAGCTTATTTTAAAGATTTGATATTCTAAATTTGTAATTTTATTTTAGCAATTTTTTGACTAATTTATTATGTTTCATAAGCAATTAATAATCTTTAATCATAAATTTTACATTTTAAGATTTTATAATTTATCTCTTTTAGGTAATCAGATCTTGATATAATTAGAAAATTAATTCAAAATATACTTATAAATACTTCTTTTAAAATTGACTTTAAATTTGCTTAAGATTTTTTATAATACATATAATTAAAATTTTTACCAGTTTTCAAAACTATTATAACTTCTTATGATCTAATTTTAATAAATTTTAACTTATTTTTAAGCTTAATTAGGATTAATCTAATTATTTAAATTGGAATTTCTATGATACATATTACATGATTATAACATTTCAAGGATTTGTAGCTTAAATAATTAAATTTGAATATTTGTAGATAACCCTAATTTCTTATATATTAATATACAGTTTTTTTACTTTTTTTAGATTTTTAAATAACAAAATAGTATTTAGCATTATTATATTTTTGATAGTTTTTTTTGCTTTAATTTAGATATTTACAATTACTTGAGTTTTTTACATAATAAATCTTAAATAATTGCTTTCAGTTTTTTACAAATTTTTCTGTATCTAGTATTAGATTTTAAAGAATTTAAACTTATTCAAATATTTAGAATCTACTAAATTTGCTATCAAAGTTTGATAGGAATTAGTTTGGTTGATGTAAATAATTAAATTACATAAATTAATATTATTAACTGAATATTATATTTTACAAGATATCTTTTAAGATTTAGTTTTAAAATAAGTATAAGATCATAATTTTTGATAGGTAATAGCTTTTTAAAGATAACTAATTACACTTGCATTTTTTATAATTTACTATATATTAAACTAAAATTAAAGCTCAAATTCAAAATATTCTAATTTGTACTTTATTATAAAAATTTAAAATCAAAATGCAATATGATAGCTAAAATATATTTTACTATTAAATTGAATTTGACTATCTTTTTATTTTTGTTATTTATGTTTAACTATTTCTATTATTTCAATTATTTCAGTTATTTCAATTATTTTAGTTATTTAATTATTTTAGTTATTTTAGTTATTTTAATTATTTTAGTTATTTAATTATATAGATTATTTAATTATTTAAGTTATTTGGATTATTTAAGCTATTGGATTATTTTATTTATTTAATTAATTTAGTTATTTGGTTATTTGGATAATTCAGATAATTTAGATAATTCAGATAATTCAGATAATTCGATTAATTTAATTTATTTGATTAATTCAGTTTATTTTATTTATTTTGATAATTTTAGTAATTCTAATTTTTTTAATAATTTAACATTTAATTTAAAATTTTTTTAAATTTTTAAATTTTAGTAATATAATAAATACAAGGTATTTTTTACTTTATGTTAAAAATTCTAAGTAAAAAAATTTTAAGTAAATAAATAAAATCAATTATTATATTAATTAATTAAATTATTTTTAAAAAAATAAATTCAGAATTATTTGAATCTCTTTATAATAATTTGAAAAATATATAAAAAATCAAAATTTTTTGATTTATTTAATTTTTTAAATAATAAAGATACTGAATATTTATTATTTACAAAAATTATTGAGAAAAAATTTAAAACTAATAATTTATAGATAGAAAAATATAAGTTTAATGTAAGTAAATTTTAAAAATTTATTTATTAATTTTTTATTTAATATTTAATAAGTTCTTTTTTAAGATGATAAAAAATCATTTAAAATTCTTGATTGGTAGACTGTTTGCAAAAATAAAGAGAGTGATCTTTTTACTATTTTATTGGCAAATTATAGTATAAATAGTACTAATAATTTAAATAATATTATTATGTGATATAAAGAAAATATAATTAAATTAGAAAATATTTTAAAAAGTCAACAAAGTTATAATTAGGTAAATATATATTATTAAATATTATTTAAAAATTTAAATTAATTTTATTTTATTATAGTTTTTACTTAATTGGATATATGAAGATTATAACATTTCTAATTTAATTGAAAATATAGCAAAAAAAATGTTTGGATTATTAGAATATATATTATTTAATTTAATTATTAATTATTAATTATTATAAATAAAAATTTAATTATTTAAAATTTTTAGTCTAAATCATTATTATATTATATGTTTAGATTCAAGTATTTGTAATTTATTATAAAAATTATCAAGTTATAATACTTATGATATAAATGTGATAATTTATGAAAATTTATTTATTCTATCTAATACATATTCTATTAATAAGAGTAATATAAAATATATTTATGAACAAATACAACATATTAATAAAAATTTAAAAATTATCAAATCAATAAATACAAATAATCAAGAATTACATATTTATTATAAAATATTAAAAAACTTGTAAGTCTATTTAAAAAAAAAAATTTATTAAAATAAGTAATTAAATCTCACTTTTTTTTTATTATAGAAAAAATATATAATAGAAACAAATATTGTGAAGGTATAAATTATTATATTTGTGAATCACATTATATTACAGATATAGTATATAATATATTTGCTACTATATTTGAAAATTCTGGTTATATAACTCATTTATAAGTAATTTTATTTTATAATTATAATATTTTTTAATTTTTTAATATTTATTTTAATTTTAATTAATATATAATATAAGCAATATGACTATACATCAAATATTATTTTTATTCTAATTAACAAAATTTAGCAGATGTAATAATTTGTCAATCTGAAAAAGAATGGTAAATTACTGAAGTTGTAAAATTATTATGAAAAATTGATATTATTAAATCTAAAAAAGAAAGAATTAAAGGGTTTATAAATTTTAAACAATATTTATAAGTAATACTTGTAAATTATACAGAATTATATAAATTTGTTTTTAAGCCTAAAGATGTTACAAAAAAAATTAAAAATACTGAAGAATTTTTTTTACATATATATAATAAGTAAAAATAATATATTTATTTTATTATTTATTTAATTAAATTATTTAATAAAAAATCATTTTATAGAATTTACATGGTCATTATATAAAATGGACTGTTCTTATAAAAATACATATCGAATATTATTATGAAATATAGTTGAATTTCTTTATAATAATAATTCAAATTAGAGTTCCGAATGAGTTGAGTCGAGTCGAGTTTAAAGACCAACTCTATTCGACTCATTTTTTTCGAGTCAAGTCGAGTCAAATTTATTTTATAA
>CAJVPP010003992.1:0-10341 GCA_910592005.1 Funneliformis mosseae
TATCAACTCCCCTAGTGTCTAAGTTCACATTAAATACAATTAATTCAACCTTCGACCTTTATAAACAAGGCGTTGAACATAAAATAGAACATTTAAAGAAGTATTCAAACACTTCAATTAAGAGTCTGATAAGTAATCTGATTGGTTAAAAAAAATATCAATGATTTAATGAATTTTCTATGAGACGGACTGAAACGTTTTTAATTTTTTTTATATTTATTTACTGTATATTTTGACATTTTTAGAAATAAAATTTATTGTTAATATCAAATCTCTTAAATAAATAATTACAAGTGATTGATGCGCGGTGTTGATCTTTTTTATTAAAACACTCATAAAAAAAAGAACGAACAAAATTATGTACAAAAAATCTAATTTACCAATTGTTTTTAAAAATATTTATTCAATGATGATTAAATAATAAGCTTGAACAATAAAGTCACGAAAGTGCAGCATTTGCAGAACCTGAATTGACATTTATTGTCCGAAAGCGGAGAACGTTTACGTTCTGTGCAAAAGGTCGGAAATGTTGGTCGGTCACCATATATGTTACACCGTGGCATTAGGGCGTAGCATTAGCATTAAGGTTAGGACGTGACATTAGAGTTAGGAAGTAGCATCGTGGCATTAGGTTAGGATTAGGATTAGGGTTAGGGTTAGGAAGTTCGTGAAGGAAAGGTTTGTTAAGAAAGCAGGCGCAGGCCACGCAGCCAATGGCTGCGCAATGTTTCCGATAAGTTGCGTGGAATTAGGGTTAGTTCGTAGCATTAAAGTAAGCCACCTATAAATAATGATCAAAAATGAAGAAAAAATCTCTCATATTTATTATTCATCGTGAAATCATTAAATGTAACACTATACTAAATTAAATGTAAATGTAACACTAAACTAAAATAAAATGTCAAGCTCGAAAAAATTGGAACGTGATAGCGTTACGCTCGCTTCGGACGCCAGTTGCCTAGTTTAATTCGATGGTCGTGAAAATGAGACATATTGAATTATTATTATTGCAACTTATAAAATATTATGCTACAAATTAGAAAATATTTAACGAAAAAAAGGATAATCTTTAATTCATCTCTTACTTTTCAGCAAAATTTAAAATGTAGACTGAAATCGTAGACATCGATAATTGTACCAATTCTGGTTCAAGAATTATTGTTATCGTGCCTATAATTTCAAAGCCATCCATGGGGAGTGTTTGCAGTTAGGAATTTTTGGCCAATAATTGTACATATGATAATTTTATTTATGATGTAATCGAATTTCGACCATTTATATATTGGTAAATATTTTACTTTTTTTTGTCGTCATAAATTACACAATACAAAATACATCTTGTACGACAAATTCAATTTAATGATGTTATCGATAAAGAATATATTAACTCAACCTGTTTTTAACTAACTGAACTTGATGTAATGTTCCTTGAAAGACATTTTGAATTTAATTGATTAATCATTAATAATAATAAAATTATTTTAATTTTAAAAATAATCCCAAATGTACGAAAGATATGATTGACAAAGGATCGGCAAGGTGATAAGTTGACATTGACACGTAATAACATAAACATTAAACTGTCCTCGCCTTCTGAATTAAAAATCATCGATCTTACCTCATTAAATTTTTTGAGGAAATCTCTTTTGCCTCGAGAAAGTTTGTTTATGAGAGGTTCCCTTGATCGATTTCTCATCAAAGATTTTAGGATGTTATCTGAGTTGAGTGATTTAAGAAAGAATCTTGAATTCCAAATGTTTAGACTAAAGCATCAATTTATGTTAAAGTAAGGATACCGGCAAGTTACTATTATATATAGCAATATGATATTTAACCTAAATTCAAATGAAATTATTTAGTAATCTTTTAATTATTACATATCAGATATCGTTTTTTTATTTTTATTATTTTAAAATGTTAATGTTAAAAAATTAAAATTAGCAAATCGTACATTCATGTATTTTAATAATGATATGATATTATGGTTGAGGACGCTTTGTAACGTAAAGTCATGAAGTCTGGAATTAATTTGGTTACTTCAACAAATCAATTATTAAAAACCATTCAACAATTTTCAAAATCAAGGATTTGGAGCTGATGCTGTAACTGAAGCAGCACCTGCGAATTACGTCAACAAATTATGGCGTCCTTGTAACTCGTGATGTTTCGGACGTTGTCTAAAAACGCCAATTGATCGAAAACATACAAAAGGAGATTATAATTGTTGTGAAAATAAAAATTCAAGTACGAGTACTTGAATACAAATGATTTTGTAATCACGACAAAAATTGATCCGGAAATTATGAATGGATGAAAATTTGATGAGATTTGTGTAGATTTTTTTGATTGGAACTAAGATCAAATTAAAGTAACATATCTTGTTTGTAATTATTTAACTGTTAAAGATAAATTTTTATTTTCACGTAATTATATATTGAAAATGATATGTATATTTATTAATCAATAAACGATTCTTTTGAATTTCTCAAATTTACTGAGAATTGGGAATAAGATCATTGTTACAAAATAATTATATACTCCATAGATTTTTAATTACGTTAATGTTTTCAAATTTTTTATGAATTTTTTTTTTTTTTTTTTAAAAAAAAAAAAAAATAATTATAATAATAAAATTCTAAATTCTTGATGTATAAACCGAAATATGAGTCAATTTTTGAAGATTGTAATTTTTTTTGGATTTAGGTGACAACGAAATATGGACTCATCGTTCTTGTAAGTTCAGTTATTTTCTTGTTATAATGGACTTGAAAGGTAGATTTCCGTTCCTTATTGTTTTCGTTTCTCATATTAATTATACCTTTGTTTTATTACAATTTTTTTTATATAAGAAATTGGAACTTCTATATTGTGGCAAAACATTTGCAACACGTGATCGACGCGTGAGTAGGCAAGTTATACTCCAGTTTTTGCTTCAAGAATATAGATATAATTCTATCACTCATATATCGTAATACTATTCTTACATTGGTGTCTCATCAACTGATTATTCTGATGACTAAGAATTTCTTGGAGAAACAACAATTTTTCTGTTAATAATAGAAAATGAAAACAACGACGAATGGAACAACAAAAAATTCTTTTCTTTCGTAACAATTAATGAATGGAAAACGGCAGATTTCTAATCAACAAAGACTTCTTTAAAAATTCAAAAAGATAACAAATAGATCATACGAAATTATTGAATTCTTTTGACGACAAATCAAATTCACAATAGAGTCCAGAGCTGCATAATTTTTTTGAAAATTATATCTAATCAACATTTATTAGCTGATACCGTATTCCTCCGAAAATAAGCAACCTTTTTTTATTATAAGGTTGCTTATTTTCGGGTATTTTCAGATATTTTATAATAATTAATATATATTGCTTATAAAATTCATTTTCAAATTCGATCCTGTGACTGTTGGTCACCTGTTTGTCACGTTTGATCAGCTATTGTCATGTAAAAATGTGAACAGAACTGCATCAAATACTCCATTCCAATTCATTTGTACGCTTGTAAAAAGAAAAAATGCCGCAACCTATAAGAAAAAGGATTGTTAAGCGCATTTCATATTCTATTAAATAAAAAATACAGGTAGTTACCTACGCGAAATAACACGGACAAATTAAGGCTGCAGAATACTTGATGCTTGTATACGATTCTTTTAGAGGCCATTTAGAAGAATCGGTTAAAAGAAAAATTTTATGAGTGTGGCTTTGATCTCATGGTAATCTCGGGTGGGTTAACTAATATTTGCTAATAACTTAACGTTGCGATAAACAAACCATTTAAAAATCACCTCCATATGGAATAGCATACTTGGGGTGACTCGTGGCAGTGCAGGAGAAACAGCCGCGGGAAACCTTCGTTGTGCTAAGTTTAATGATGTGTGTTTATGGGTTAAAAATTCCTGGGAAAGAATTTCTGACGAAATCATCATAGGATCCTTTAAGACATGTGAACTATCGATTGACTTAAATGAACCAGAATCTGATTTAGAGATTATTGATAAAGACGACATTGATACAAATGACGATGATAGAGATAGTGATAGTGATGATGATGGCGATTGTGATTATGATGATGCGAGTAATGTTGATAATGACAATGATAGTGCTAGCGATTGTGTTTAATATGATAAAATAAAATTTAAGAATCTATTATAAATATATTTTCAATTGTTTTTAAATAACAATTATAGTTATATTGATTTAAAGCATCATGTTGCTTATTTTCGGATATAATACTATTTTCGGGGTTGCTTATTTTCGGAGGAATACGGTATTTCAAGACTAAAAAAAATAATTGCTCTATTAGAACAAGTTAAATGTAACCCTATTTAATTTTTTGGAAAGAATTCAATTGATGCGGAATTTACAGTTCTTTTGAAATATTCAAAGTCACAATTGGAAATGATGAAAGTTTTATATTCTATCGCGTCGAAAGTTTATGTATTAAATGTTCAATGAAATATTCGCTGAGATTATATATTGAAGATTCTTCATCAAAATATAACGCCGGATTGTGGTGTAATATTTGCGAAGCTTCACAAAGGTGCACAGTTAGTGGATCTAATATCGCATTTGTTAAAGACACTTCTATTATGGTTCCTGAATCACTTCACGAATCTTTTTCAAAATGGCTTTTGCAAAAAGGATGGTGCTGAACTTTCAAGATCAAATTAAAGAAACTTTTGTATCAGAACCCAAAACAGCTTTTTTTTTCTCTTGACGAGCTATTTCGACTCTGACAAATATTTGTTAAACTAGCTCAATGGATAATTGTTCAGATGCATAAGCTTATGGTATTGGAAATTCCGACGTTTATCATGTAATTATTTCTGGAAAGATATCAATACGTTAACTATTGATTCTTTAGATGAAGACTATCAAGAATTAAAAATGCTCTCTTAACCTGATTTCAACACTTACTGCAGCCGATCCAGAAAAATATAATAAAGGTATTATTCCACGATAAACTATGAGAACGTGCACGTAGCTTCCGTTGCTACATACTCAAAAACTATATATAGAAACGATGTTCTATCAATTGTATTGGCTAATCAAGATGCATATGAAACAGAACCTGAGACTGATGATTATATGAAAACAGATTCAAAATTTATTTTGAGGATCAATCGCAGAAGGTATGAAGATATTATTAAAGCTGGTGATAATTTATTAATTGATTTATTAAATTGTTAATAACTATCCCGAAGACGATATAATATTTCAACCATTTTTATGTAGATCCGCTTATCCACCGGTCCTTCAAAACATTAATACACATGAATTCATGTTCGTACAGTGCATAGGAAAAATCTATCAAGTGAAATTTAGATGAGACGATTAGATGGTCTGAAATAATAAAATTAGTTGCGAAATTCCTGCATTAGGAATTTTAGATGATGGATTTATAAGGGGGTTGATGAACGATGTGTTAGATTCAGTTTGCGATGATGCTGCAATTGACGCTGTTGTAACCAGTGGACCAGATAGCATTGGAACTTTTACAATTGGAAGTATTGCAATTCTGAATGGTAATTAAAAAAATATTTATTAGACGGCGTCATTTTCACCAACACATCATTATTCATGGATGCGAAAGAATTTCTGATAAGGAAAATCTTACTTTGAAATTTTATCTGATTTATTTATTAATTAATTGTCGGATGCAACAGAACAGAGCAATAAGATCCACAAAGATGGCAAAGGTGGTAATTTAGACCAGACGGAAATGGTATAATACTATTTTTAATGATTTATAATAATTCACGTGGTTTATAATCTTAAAATTTTAATTTTTTTATATTTTTTTTAATTTTTTTTTTAAAAACAAAAACCTATTTCGTAGAGATAAATATGAGGATAAACCCTTGTCAGCTATTTTGTATCTATGGAAGGAATTGCATTGTTAAGTTCGATTGAAGATGATGGTGCGGGAATTACAGTTTGCAAACACAGAAATCAGAATATTTGAAATGAAATTACCAAGGTATAGCGTTACCAAATGGTAAGTTGCAAATCGATTATTAGCTTCAATTCTTTAAATTTTACATAAATAATTGATAATTTGTTTTCGTATTTGTTCCTTTAAATGCTTAAATGTAGATAACCTTTGATTTATGATGCCGAAATTACATCATAGTCAAATTCGAACGTCCAATCGGGCTCAACTTTTTCCAAACTTGCTTAAACATATACCGTTGTGAAATTTCTTTGATCTTGGTAGACATGAACTAAGGATGACTTTTGATGTTAACATATCTTGGAATTATCTTAATATTTCTTTGCGATCTGGTTCGTAATTGTGAACTTGTATTTATGCATTTTCTTTATAAACTTTTTTTCGGATTTGAATTAAATTTTAAATTATGCTTATTATAGATTAATTGAGTTTATCTTTTCCTAAATCTTAGGGTTTTTGGGACGTTAAAACCTTCAGCGCATTCACATCAAATAAACCTTTCCATTTTGTTAGTTCAACTTTTACATGAACATTATACTGATTTAAGTGATTCTATCATTGAAAAAAAAATAATGATTTAAGAGGGTAGTATAATAGGAATTGATTTTTTTATTTTGATAATAAAACTCTGATGTCTTCAATCAGAAGGATACTTATTTAAAAAGTTATAATATTAATTATTATTAAGATTAAATGTTCTAATTTTTCATAATAGTACTAACAATATTGAAAACAAATTAAATACAAACATTAAGTTTCGAATCATGTTCGACTACCGAATCGACGATTAAGGGATCTATCCTTATCCTCATCAGGTATAGCGTCGCTTGCATCAAAGATTATTTTGCCATCTGTATCGACTGACAAATGAAATATCAGCTTCCCTCGAGCGCCACCTTCATCAACCCATTAAAGTGCGGTAAGGAGCATCATTAATATATGACACAATAATTGTCGGGTGATTTGTTTGAAATTGTTGTTGCATGTTCCGATTATTTTCTCTTTTACAAAATTCTGGAATTTCAGATTCTGTAATAAATTAAGAACTGACTTTTACTATTCAACAACTGTTATCAATAACATCATTACGTTTCTTCCTAACGGGACGATAAACATTGCGATTTGATATAATATCATCCAAAGCTCATGTTCATGTTGAGTTTTGGATGATTTCATTGTTTTCCATAAATTCCAGAAATTTTTGGAAGAGAACGTTACTTTTCTCGTTCTTTCAATCATACCATCTCGATCTAGCAGAAATATTCTTTTGGAAACCTCTTTTCGAAAATGTAAACGTTTTTTTTGTAAAGAGATAATGTTATTTCTAGTTTCTGATTATTTTTATTGTGAGTGTTTTTAATTTTTGAAATGGAAGTTGAAATTGCCTCAAAAAGGGGGGGGTATTGTGTTTAGAAGTACTACCATTGGGAAGCATAAAATGCACAGCCTATAATATATTAACAACCACGTGATATGAACCACTAGTGATTTCTGTACAATCAACCGAGGGACTATTTTCGTGTTACCCGGACTAATATGTTTACACGAGTATTAATTAACCAATTGAATATAATTTATCATTAAAAAATACCTCAAAACTCTCTTATAGTTAGTTCTCTAAACTTTTGTCGATATAATCATAACTTTGTTATAACAAAAAAAAAAAAATTTAATAAAAGTTAATTGGTAAAATAAGAGAATCTGTATACAATTGCAACTGGGTCGCATATAGTTGTAATTTACTGTATTGTTTTAACATTGATAAAACAAATTTATTTTAACAATTCAGGATTATTTTCTAATGAACTATCATGCAAATTATGAATATCCCATTACTTTGAACTCTTGGTGCAATTCATTAATTATATTTCGACTGGCCAGAACATTCAACACGAATCATATGATGTCGAACGTGCTGTAATTATATATATATATAAAAAAATTAAAAGCTGATATTAAATATATTAATTATTTAAATTACTCATCCTAGAAAAGCAATTGTTGAGACGAGGTTCATCAGAATCATTTAATATTAATAGTAATTACGTCATTATTGGTTTTTATTTTAAAAGAAAAATAACGCATAAGTTTGTAAATAATTGAACGCTTTAGGAGATATCAGAGAGCAACTAATTTGAGTTTAGTATACAAAAATAAAAAAAGAAATGTAGTCCTCTGTACTTAATAAAAATAAATCTTTTGATAGCCACGTAATAGGATACCCTCAGTGAACTACCTCAATGTCATCGTTAAAGATTAAAAATGACATGTGTATATAATGTTCTAAAGAATAAGAAGAAAAAATGTAATGGAATTGACAGTCTGTTTCCTACTAGGACAGTTTAATATCATATAGCGCATCGAAATATTACCTAACTAATAATTCATAACAATTAAGTTATTCCATTAAGACCTTATTATTTAGCAAGGAGTTAGAACTCAAAAATACTGTTATATTGTAATATTATAAAGGATTTCAATTAAAATGCATGAAAAAAAATCTTAAAGAATGTGTGACATACTTTGCTCTCAAACCATTTACATACATAAAAAAAAATAAGTCTAAAATTACGTAACAGTTTTATTCAAATGCATTTTTGGTTCTTAATTCTAAATATAGGCCTGTTCATTTCTGATTTTTTGATTGGATTTTGAATTAATAATTATTTGGCTGATGAGTTAATTTTTTTTCAACAGCAACAGCAAAAATTTTCTCCCTCAGCAACAACAGCAAAAAATTCTTCTGGCTTGATTTAATAAAAAATGACGTTAATAAGTTTTTGGCATGTTATTATTAATAAAAAAGCAAATAAGCTAATCACATTTTAGGTTTGGTTAATAGATTTTGTGATCATAATCAGACTATTATCAACGGATCTGAAATTATCTTAATAGGGAAATAATAAACGTCAAACATCAGCCAACAAATTTGATTTGTTTTATCCATACTTCTATATGAAGAACGTTTTGTCATTGAAATTACAAAGAATATATTTTTGATCAAACAAACCTCATTTTTTTTTACATTGAATGCCTACTTTGACAATGAATCAATCCATTAATAATATTATTAATATTATTTTTTTATTTTAGAAATTTTGGTAAAAAAAGTAAATAATCCTTTGATTTGTGCTATATACGTGTAACCAATAAACAATTTTTTTTTTATAATCATTCTGCTAGATAAAAAAGTTGGGAAAAGATTCTTTGTGCAAAAATATAAGTCAATGTTACATTTAATTAACAAATTATTATTTTTATGACAAATAATAAAAATTTTTCATTATAAAAGAACCCTTCCATCGAAAAAAAAATATATATATCAGATTTATAACAAAGATATCAAAAAAAAAAAAAATTTATAAGTAACCCTGTAAACCCTTTCAAATTCACAATTTTGTGCGTTGTTCAAAATAAAATGACAACGACACATAAGCACAATAATAAACCTTCACAGAAGGTCAAAAGTAAAATTATAAAAATTAAAAATGTTGACTTTTGTCACTTGAATAACGTTCGTAAATTCTTCCTGTGAACTAGGAAAAAAGATTATCTGACAAACTGCTGGATGAAAGAAAGTGTATTCAGGAAGAAGAGTAATATACTATGTAAAGAAATTGGAGTATACTCAAACACAACTAGTCAAGAATATCTTGAAATACTCTCGGCTCTGCTAAAGCCTACTGAAAGAGAAGAATGTCGCTGTCATTAAATTGACCCTGCCAAAACTCCTATTCTGGTTTACAGCTGGAAAAGAAGATTATCCAAATACAGCTGGGGCAAGAAGAGGAGTATCCGGATACTGCTGTACAAGAGGAGTATCTGGGTACTGCTGCGCAAGAGGAATATCCCAGGTACTTCTAGGCAAGAGGAGTATCTGGGTACTTCTGGACAAAAGGACCGCCTGGATACTGTTAGGTAAAAGTAGTGCCCGGCCCGCTGATGATGGACTAGAGCCTACTGCACTCTAGGCAAGACTTTTAGCAAATGACGATTATCTTTGGATCTTTCTCAATTTAACTCCCTGCGAATAATTTCCATTTTTATACCTTATTAGCAACATTCACACACTAAATAAAATTTAGAAATTTTAAATTTATTACATTTTATCTGTTTTTTAAATTAATTTTATAAATATATATAATATTATAATAAATTTTAATTTTTAATTACATGTATATAATAAATAATTTAAGGTTACTTTAAGCTAAAAAATTTGTAATTTTTAAAAAAATTATAAATTAAAATTTTTATTATTGACCTTTAACCATTTTATTAACATTTACTTTTAATAATATTAATCATAATAGAATATTATAAAATTTATTATGAAGAATAACTTTAATTATTACAGTTTTTATAATTTACTA
>CAJVPP010003993.1:0-10339 GCA_910592005.1 Funneliformis mosseae
TATTTACTAATTATTCTATTCTCTTTTTATCAGAAATTTTTTTTATTTATTTTTTATTTTTATTTTTACTTAATATATAATTTTTTTTTGCTTTTTTTTTTACTTTTTTTTTTTGCTATTTTTTAAATCATTTTTTTTATTTATTTTTTTTTTATTCTCAATATACATTTTTTTTTAAATTATTTTTTTTTTTGTCTTGAGGAACGGAACTCTAAACACTTTAAGTCTATACATTTATTTTAAGTAGTGAGATCCAGTTCGTACTAAATATCAGCTGGAGACTCAAATTTTTTTGGGCTATTAGGTACTGACATCCTCGTCATGCAGCCTGAATACTATTTATAATAATAGTAGCAAACAAGTACTAATTTTATAAATTATAATAAATTTATTAATTCTTTTGTTTTCAGTATAAAATTAAAAAACATATAATTTTATTGTAAAAACCTTATAATTTTCAATGTAATAAAATATAATTTTTTATTATTATTTTTATATATTATTAATTAACAATTCCTTATACATCATATTTTATATAAGAAAATGTATTATGGAATTTTAAAAAACGTATACAAAACTTATTTATAATAATGAAAAAACGTATGCAAATTTTTTATAGGTAACAGCTCTTTAACAAATTAAAGGTAAATTTTGTATTTTGTATTTGTAATATTACTTAAAAAATTGATAATAAACTAAATTTTCACTAAATAAAAATAAACTTATGCAAATATGAGAATAATCTTAAAAATATTACATAATTAATAAATTTGTATTAGCTACTATATATTATATATTGAACTTTTCAAATTTCTGAAATATTAGTAATATCAACTCTATTAATAAGAGATTTAAGAGTAATTTGATATTTATCTGTATAATTTTCAAGGCAAGTAAAAGAATCATAATCATTAATCTTTTTTATAAAAAAAAATTAATTAAAATTATTAGTACTAAAAACTAATAACAATTTATTAATTAAATAATAATATACTGTATAAACTTATATTATTATAAGCATAATATTGATTAGAAGGAATTAATCTTGTATAATATTCAAAACAAATATCAATTTATGTTTTTCGAACAGAAAAAATCTTACTAGTTAAAATGTTTCTTAAATTTTCAACTAATTTAAAAAATATGAATAGCAGATAAAGAAATAATACTAAATGACAAATTAACTATAATATATACATTAATAAAATCAAATTTTAGTATTTCGAATAATTAAATAATTTAATTAATTTTATTTTAATCTAATCACTAATTCTAATTTCTAATCTTAATATCTAATTCTAATTCTAATCTTTAACTTTAATTCTGATCTCTAACCCTAATTTCTAATCTTAACCTTTAATTCTAATAATTCTAATTCTAACCTTTATTCTTTAATCTTAATTTTTAACCTTAACATCTAATTCTAATTCTAATTCTTAACCCTAATTCTGACCTCTATCTTTTAATCTTAATCTTTAACTCTAATTTCTAATTCAAATTTTAATATTAATATCTGACTAATCTTATAAATATTTATCTGATAAGTAAAGTATTTAACTTATTATTTTTTAATTGAATAAAGAATATTTTTTAAATATGATGCAGATTTAGAAAAGTTTATATATAATAAATAAAATATAATTCAAACTTCTTCAAATAATATATTATAGTAAATAAAAAACTATTCATAAATGTATTAAATTCTAAATTAAGTGAATACATTAAATCCTTTTTAATATTTTAAACTATGTGAAAAATGTAATATAAATATTATATAGTTAGAAATATAGTTTCAATTGCTAGTTTAATCCAGTATCACAATTAGAAAAAAATGTTTTAAGTGCTAAATTATTTGTTATTACTAAAAAATTATTAAGAATTCATATTTTTAATGAAGTTATTTTATCAAACATTAATGCTTGAGCTATTAATCTTGAATGATGATATTTATCAACACCTATAATAATAGGTGATATTTATTAATTTATGCTATATTATCTGTTAAAATAATATTATGATATTTTAAATAAAAAGTTTGTTGATAAAATATCATCCAAAATAGATAAAAAAAAGTCAATTTTTAACACAATGATAAGTTATAACAATATAGGATTATTTTTCTAAAATCTGTATTTTTCTTATGAAATTATTGAATAATATTAGTCAAATCTCTATCTAAAAAAAAATGATCTTTTAATTCATCTTAAAGAAGTTACTTTAATATATGTTAATTAATCTTATAAATTATATTCACATAAAATTTGATCTTATCTATTACAATTTGAGGAATTTGTCAATAAATATTAGTAAATTGAATTATTTTAGAATTAAGTGAATGATTATAATATGTGAAATTCATTTTAGTAATAGATGAATATTATAATTTAAGTGGTTAACATATATTAATAAAACAAGTGCAATAAGTCTTAATTGATTTTTTTTGTATTATTTTGAAGGATCAATTGCTATTTTTCTTAATATAAATTTGCTTGCATGTTTACATTCAAATACATATTTATATATACCTTCATTTTTATCTAAGAATTTATCTTGGATTTGTCATACGAAGCCAGTTAATTTTTCATAAGCCAATAATACTAAATTTGCATAGTCTCAGCTTTTTAATTATATTCTAACATTCATTTAGAAGCTTGATCAAAAGTACTATTAGGTATAATCAATTTTTCAAGTGAATGTCTTTTAGAAATTCCACTATAATTAGGAGTTTGTTGGATAGATGATTCTTTAAAAAATCTATTCTGTTTATTAAGAGGATAATCATCATCTTTAATATCAAATTTATATTCATTATCAGATTCATTTATTTTATGTACTAAAAAGTAGTAGTATTAAGTAAATCAAAAAAATTAAATTAATAAAAACAGCTTTATTACTTCTTTTGATATTCCTGAGAGTAAAGAAATAATATTAAGAATTTTTAGAAAAAAGAGAACAATTGTGGGAAAAATGATCAAAATGATCAAAATGATTAATATTCAAATTATTATAACATCATAGGATGATGATGTTTAATAAAATCATCAGAATGATTAAAACAAAAACTCATTTTTAATATGAAATCATATTTGAATTATAAAATAAAATTGATTTTTAGATAATCTAATGATAATTAAAAATTTAACTACAAAATAATTTATTTAACATATTTGAATAATTTATAATATAAATAACTGTAAATTATCAATATTTTTGTTCTTATTAGTAGAATAATTCTTAATTCTAATTTGTGTTCAACAATTATATTTATAATTAATCTTATTTTAGATTTCTAAATATCTTTCCCCTTTTTTAAAACAATTAAAACAATAACAGAAGATACGATTTATGCAAATAATATATCATTCGGATTTAAACTATTTTTGTCAAAAATATGTTTCTCCGTCTGAAGCACACCCGATAACAAATGAGTTAATAACTTGTTTTTCCAGATTTTTCTTTTTAAAGTTGAAACATCTTGATTTTAGGGGGGTAATTTTTTTTTTTTTTGAAACAATTCCATTCACAAAAATTGTATCCTGCATTAAAAACGTCACACAAGACTTGACTTTGTTAAGCTTAGCTTTTGGAATTTTGAATATTTGAATATTTGTACTATTAATTACTCAACACATCTTTACTCTAAAAGAAAGATTATAATTATTATGGTTTCTTTTTATGGTTTAGTTAAAAATAAATAAAGTGATCACAATCCTTTAAATATACAACAGGTTATACCATAAATAAACTATAAGTTTCGAATCTCGAGTTCAAAAATTGATCGAAATACGCCCACAGAGACAGTGTAATCATTATATTCTATTTTGGAATAGTTTTTTTGTTTTCTTTTTTTTTTTTTTAAATAGGACATTCCCAGCAAAGGTCAAAATATAAAAAAAAAAATATTTTCCCTTTTTTTTTTTTCGTCGTATCGTGTTTTTGTAATATTAATAATATATTTGAAACCATTTGTAAATTTTATATACTCTTAGAGATAAAAAGGTTTTTTTATATTATAAAATAAAATGCGGATAATAAGAAGGAATTTATCAACAAACTTATTTTCATTGCTTTTTGCAATTATATTATGTGTATTTCCATTATATACAACTGCACAAAATGCAAAAGTAAGAATATTTGCTCATGAAGAAACGATAGATTATGGACCAAAATCATTACCTCGTATATGGAAACAAAATACGTACGATGATGGCACAGCAGTAGTTAGAATTATTAGAAGAAATCCTGCAATTCAAGGACCAGTTTGTTTGATTGAAAAGCTTTTTTTAAGAATCATTCATCTTGATGGAACGGTTGATGAAAAAGATTTGGATTTAGGAATTCAACCATTTAACTATTGTTTATTTCAATCTAATAATTTAGGTGTAGATGGACAAACTGTTGAATTTATAGATTATTATTTGATTCGAAAGAATCAGATTTTAGTTACTTATCATAATGCAACAGATATTAATGATTATTATACATATGAAGAGTGGGGAATGGTAATTGATTTTGATGGTAACGTTAAAAGTAGAACTCTATTTGGATTCGCTTTCGTTGCGCCAGCAACTCAAATAATTACACCAAATACTAATATAAAATTAAATATTAATCGGGAAAAGGGATTTCTCAGAATTGCTACCGTTAGAAATACAACCAATGCAGAATGGCAACAATATAGAGTGGAACTTGATGGAACGATAACAAAATTAACTAGCGGAATGCTTGAATTTGATAATTTTAAGAGTTTAACTCAAAGTACTATCTCAACAGTTGATGAAGGTTACGCTATTGTATATGCGAAAACATCAGATGAAGGATTTAAACCATCAGATCCATTATCACCATTAAGTCAATTATTCTATTTATATATTGGATATAATCAATATCCGGTTGCACCTTTAACACTTTATCAAACTACCGTACCAAATGTAAATATTACTTCATTATATTGTGGTATCGCATCCATTGGAGTTGGTCAAGTTTGTACTTTGGCCGCAAGACAAATAGATACTGCAACTTCACAAGTAAATACTTTTTACGTTATGGTTAATTTCTTATCTTCTGGATCAGTTTCTTCTTTTAAAGTTATAAATCGCTTATTTCCCGCTATTGAGAACACTGTCAATAAAGGTATAGATTGGGTAGTAGCCAGTTTATCTTATGGCGGATATCTTTTAACAAATACTATTCGTGGAACTCCAGGGACTTTAGTTTATGGGTTTTTGTTTGGAGATGATGATGCAAATTATGTTGAGTGGGATTTAGAAGAACCTCAACCATCTAATACAAGAGGAGCAATTTCAATCTTAAATAATAATACTTTAATGTTGGCTCAATTTGAAACTGCTAATGCCTGGTCATTTAACGTAATTGATTTGCCTAAATTCTCTGATAGAGATAGTGGTTATGCCAATACCAATGTTGAAGCAACTTCGCCGTCGATTCAATCTTTTATAGATCCAGATTCACAAAAAACTATTAGAATCGATTTTTATGATCAAATTGAATTATCAAATGGTAATATCTCAATTTTTCAATTTGATGGTAATGATAAAAAGTTACGACAAATAATTCCTGGTAACTCGTGTACGTTAGAAAATGAAAGCAAATCTATTACTGCTTATGTATTGGATAGTACTTTTAGTTTGTCAAATGCAAATTATTTTATTACAATGGATAACAATTTTGTTAAAAATAAAGCGTATAAAGAACCTTTATTAGGTATAGGAGACAATATTTGGACGTTTAGCACCACTGAAGGAAAGAAACAAAAATTTGCTTCTTCAACATCTGGTCTAGTTCGTTTAACTGTTGATGGTACCAAAGTATATGATAGTTTATCTTCTGAAGATCAAGACAAATTTTTTAATACTTTATTAATAGAATTAGCTGATTCTATTCCTGTATCTCCAACACGTTTTCATTCAAATAAGAAGATACAGCCGGACAATACTCTAAAAGATAATCCATATTTTATTTCTATTGGTATTGAAGAAACTGAGGGTGGGAATGAGAAAAGTGTTGATTCTATTATTAAAATTCTTGAAACTATGATTAAATATAAAGATCAAACTCCAATTGGTATCGGTGAGGTTAGTAAATATTTGGACGCCTCTTATGGTTTTAATCCTAAACGTAAGTAAATAAATGTTTATGTGGTTTTCTTTTTTTTTTGTTTATTTGTTATTCACTTATCTGTTTTTGTTTTATATAATAGCGGATTTATGGGAAACATACAAATATAGATTATTAGGTGTATTTTTAGTTGTTGGACTTTTAATTATTTTATTCTTATTCGCTCAAAAAAGAGACAAAGCGGTACGCATATAACTTCGTTTTTATGAATTTATTTTACAATTGGTATTAACTTTTTAAATTCTTTTTAATTTTTAAGGGTAACAATTTTGCTATTTTACAACTTGGATTAATTCTTTTCGATTTGATCATGGATGTTCTGTTCGTAAGCAACAACTCCAGAGACATTCCATCGCTTTATATTCCAAGGTATGATGAATTTGCCTTTGTAATTAATTAATTATATCATTATTCATCTTTACTAACTTGTACTTTGTTTAATTAGTGTTATCTTTGTAACATTACCAATCGGATTAAATACAATATTAGCTTTTTACATTATAACGAAAGAAAATGCAGTACCAGAATTTTACAAATGGTTCACGAATAATGGAAAGGTTGCAAGCGTATTTACATTATTATCTGGTGCTGACATCGAAGCATTAAATATTTTACAGTCAAATTTAGCGGGTTTGCCATTTTTCCAAGCTCCTTTTTCTGATGGCGCTAAATCAAAAATATTTTGGAGTGCTTGTTTAAATGTTTTTATTGAAGATTTTCCTCAAGTTATAATTCAAGTAATTATTTTTTTTTCTTTTAAGTAAATAAATAAATAAATAATATATTGAGGAATTACTAATCATTGTTTCCATCGGTTTATTTTAGATTTATTATAGAATCAATACTGTGACTTATGATATTATTCCATTACTTACGTTAATTTCCTCAACATTAAATTTAATAGTAAATATAATAGGTAGATTATATCAAGCAACAAATCGTGTACGCCATGGAAAGAATAAAAATTCATATACTTCAGATGAAGAATTTGGTGGTTTAGATAACAAAAAGGTTTTAGAAAAATTGGAAGGTGATAAAACCACTTCTAGAGAAGTACCAAATTCAGTTTCGGAAAGACTTGCTCCAAATTATTTAGGTGATGTGTCAAAATTGGATAATGCTGAAGGATCGTCCAATAATTCAAATAGTAATCTAGGTAATGATTTCAATAAAAATCAAAATACAGGTAAATCATTCTTTAAAAGAATGGTTAATAAGAAGGTCTAACGAATTTGTGATGATATTATTATTGAAAAGACTTTTTTTTTTTTGTTTTTAAAAAAAATTGTATTTTAATTAATTTAAAAAAATATATTTATAATAATAAAATTTACCATTATCGAATATTCCCGAATAAATCACACTTTTTGTATTCTAATCTATAAGGAAATTAATTTTTAATACACACAGTTCTGTTAGTAACTCTCATTCCTAAACAAAAACCATATATTTTACACTCTGATTCAGAACAAGATCGCTTATCAAATTGCAAGTAAAATTCAAGAAATATATGACTAGTTGAAACATTGTAATGATGGATCAACTTTAGAAGAATTGCTATCATTAAAACACATGATAAAAAATAACTGCAGATATATAAGGAGATATTTAACAAATACATTCTATATAAAAGGTCAAAATTTACTTATTAGAATTAGTTTAAAATATCAAAAAGATGATCTTAAATTACAGATTGCAAATCTTTGATAGTATTACTCAGAATTTGAAATTATCAGATATTAGCTTAAGATTTAACTGAAAATGCATCCTTCTAAATAAATACATATAGAAGAAAAAAATTAAAGAAATAGTGATTATTTAAAAGGTTTAAGTTTAATTTTTATTTGCTTTTATTTTTATTTTTTTTTATTAGTTTACTAACTTTATTAAAACTGATTATATTGGAATTTTTAAAATGAATCTTTAAGAAGAATAGGATTCAATTCATAATACTTTATATAATTGTTAATACTAAAAGAAGTAAAATCAGAGAAAATTTGCTTTTCATCATAATATTTATATAAAACATAAGAATTTTAAAAATCTAATAAGTAAAATATAACATATCTATCTTTATTTTATATAAGAAAAGAAATTAAAACTTAAATAATAGATAGAGACTATTTTAATATTAATAACCTTAATAGATATCAGATCAATTATCATAATAAAATTCCAATTATCATATTTAGAGACTCTTGTTAAATTTAAATATTATATAAGATAATAAATATAAATTTATTCTTATTTTAATTTATTATTTACTTTTTTTAATGTCTTAATAAATAAAACTTTAAATACTTTAAATTTATATTATTTTATATAGCAAAATCTATTTTATATTTAACATTAGCTAAAAATTCAAAATTTTTTAGATTGTTAGAGTATTAACTTTCTTATATATATAAAAATAGCACTATATAACTAGTTATAACTGATGATAAATAAATATCACAGAGTTGTAACTAGTTGTAACTGGTGACAAATAAGCATTACATGATTATAACTAATTGTAATATCATTTTTACATATATAGCTTGAAATTTTTTAATTAATAATATAATATATATCACTTGCAAAAAATATTAATTTATTAAAAAATGTAAAATTTTTATAAAAACATTATAATTTTTAATGTAATAAATATTATTTTTATTATTTTTTTATATATTATTATTAAAAAATTTTTATAAATTATTTTTTATAAAAAAAGGTTAAAAAATATTCTTTATAAAATATAAGAAAGAATATATAGAATTTTAAAAAATGTATAAAAATTTATTTAAAATAATAAAAATATGTATACAAATTTTATAGGATATATTAGTTAAAATAAAAAATTTAGTTTAATAAAAATTTGGTTTATATTTGATCATAGTATTTAATCTAAATTAGTAATAATTTATATATAAATTTTATATTCAATCTATTTTAAAATATAATTCAAATATTATATTAATTTTATATTATTATTTAAAATAAAAAATTTTATTTAGCCAAATATATAATTATTATAAATAGAATTTTTGTTTAATGAAATAATAGCTAAATATTTTTAGAATTTAGATTTATCTAAAATTTTATATTTTGTAAGCATATATAAACTTAAAATATTATGTATTAAAATTATATTAATTCTATTATTTAGATAAAAGTTATTTATTTATTATAAGTTCTAATATTATATTATTTATATTTAAATGTTAATGAACTAATAATAAGTTAATAAGTTTGTATTATTAATAAAGTGAGTATTTTATTAAAAATATTTATTGAATAAAATTATATCATTATTTATAATAAATATATCAAATATATAATTTTATCAGTATAAATAGTTTTTAAATATAATTAATTGTAAGATTAATTAATAATACAAATATAATAAATTTGAAAAAATATTAAATTTAATTGAGAAAAATATTGATACTTTTTTTATCAAGATTTATAAATTTAGTTAAAATAAATGAATTTTTTATATTCTGTAATGAATAAATTGATCTAAAAATTTATACTTTAATATTTTTTTATTTATTTATTTTACTAAGAATTACTATCAAATTAAATAGTTTTTTAATATCTTATTTATATAAGTAATTGAATAATATTTAATTAGTAAATCATAAACAAAATTTTCTAAATAAATATTTTCTGCTTAATTAATTTGATAATTTTTTAAAGCTAGTAATCAGTAAATTTATTAAATTTTATAAATTTATTAAACTAATATATTTTGTCTATTAAAAATTTATTTATATTAAAAAAATCTTATAAAAAATCGATAAATCTCCTTAAATCATCCTAAATATTCATTATATTAATATTGCCAATTTTGAAAAAAAAAGAATAAAAAATCAGAAAAATCACAAAAATTCAACTTAAATTTCGTCCAATTTTGATGATTGAAGGCATGTTTCTATTATAAAAAGTAAAAAAAATCAGAAAATTAACTAAAATTCAACTTAAGTTTCGTCTAATTTTGATGGTTAGAGGCATGTTTCTATTATAAAAAGTAAAAAAAAAAATCAGAAAAATTAACTAAAACTTAAAGTTTCGTTTGATTTTAATAATTGAAGGTATATTTCTATTATAAAAAGTAAAAAAAACCACAAAAATTCAACTTAAGTTTCGTTTGATTTGATGGTTAAGGCATGTTTTTATTATAAAAAGCAAAAAAATCAGAAAAATTAACTAAAATTCA
>CAJVPP010003994.1:0-10338 GCA_910592005.1 Funneliformis mosseae
TATGAGATAAATAAAATAAAATAAATAAAAGAAATATATTGTATAAAAGAAATATATGCTATAGATGACATAGATGATATAGAAGACATATATGATTTTCTAGGGATCAATGTCATCCTTTAGATTATCATCATCCATGTCTTTTTTTCATGTAACAATATATAGAAATTAATTATGGTAATAGTAGATATGTAGAAATTGATTGTAATTATAGTAGTGGATATATGTTAGAATATATTGAATAAGTGGTTGATGCTACCTATGCATTTTTTGATAATTTAACAGAATTCATCATATTAAATAAAGGTATATCTAACAATAATATCTAATATTTAAGTGAGATTTATTTTATAATTATGTATACTTATTAATGAAATACATTTTACTTGATTTGTAGTTTTCAGAAAATAAAATTGTAATACTATTTGCAATTTGTTTTGATGATATTAAGTAGATAGTGAATTGTATAATCAATCATTTTTTAAGTTTTATAAATAAATACCAATTGATGAACATCGAAATAAATTATAACAAATAATATTAGGATCTTTCAGATCCTTATTATTATAAAATATTTAATAACCAAAATCTCATTTTAAACAGTATTAATGTATAAATGTATCAATAGATAACAAATTATTAAAATAATTACTTACAATGAGATTATATTAATAAGATAATTTAAATTAAAAATATCAAAATCGTGAATATCATTAAATAGTTTAAAATGTTATATATTATTAACATTATTGTTAAAGAATAGCAGCTCAGAAGTCTGACAAAAAGTTTATATCATTATTAAAAAGATTATAATATAGTGAAATATAATTAAAGTTCTTATTAAAAATATCAAAAGTATTAGAATAAAAGATATCATATAAAACATTATTATAACCAATAGAACTATTAAAAGAAAGTATATTATATTTTATATTATTTTGAAGAAACACCTAAATTTTCTCAAATAAGTGCTAAACAAAAAAAAAATATGATGATTTTATTAACAAATAATTATATAATATTACGTATTATATAAATCAGTAGAATTTACTTTCAAGATAAATTTTATTTTTAACTTTTAAATTTTTGTATAAACTGTGATACAAATTCACTATAGTGAATTTGTATCAGAAGTAAATGTAAAATTAATCCTTTCTTAAATTTTTTTTAAATATTTATTACAATTTTTATTATTAAATTAGAATTTTTATACATATCTTTATATAATAATTAAATAAATAAAATAGAAATTTGATCTTATAAACTAAATTATTAATATCTGATTTAATAGACATTTTTATAATATAATCTTATTTAACTCTTTTTTAATTAAGTTATATAAATACTTTAAAAAGGAGGAAAACTACTAAAAAAATTTTTTTACTTTATAAGCTAAATATTATTTTTTTTTAGTAAAATAAATCCAGATATAACATTAATTCAAAAAAAAATTTTTTGGTCCTCTCTTTTTTACTGCAAAATATCTATATATTTTACAAAAAATATGTATAAAATCTATGTATACAAAGAAACTGATAAATAGAAATAGTAATAGAAGAAACACTAGATAGAGATAGAAACATTAGCTTTAGAATAATAGAAATAGTAATAGAAGAAGAAGATTTTCTTATTTTAGTAAATACTATTCACTGATTTAGATTGATCAAAAAAAAAATAGATTTATTTATAATACAACAAATTAGGAAAAATTTTCATAAATCCAATATAATTTTGACGTATATTTAATGTGGAATAGAAAGGAAGCATTTTATTTATTTATATATTAAGATAAAATTACAAAAATATTCAAAAATATTTTTTTAAATATTAATAATAAATAAATTAGATAAAAATCATCTTCTACCAAATGGTCTTTCCGGCCTTCTTGTAGGCTGAGAAGTCATGGAACGCGGTGCCCATTCCTGTGGAACAGTTCGTCTGGGTTCACTTCCATTTTTAATCCGAGGACCCATTCCAGGAGCTGATTGCTGTACTGGAGGACGATCATACGGAGTCATTGGAGAAGGCATGCTATAATATTGGTTATCATAATATCCAGTACGCATCGTTTGACCTTCATATCGAGTATAATCACGTTGACCTTCAATCCGTCTTTCAAATTCCATATATTTATTCATTGGTGGTCCCATTATTAATGGTATGGATGGAGTCCAAGTACCACTTCCCATATCCCAACCACCAACAATACCTGCAGTTGTATTACTACCTCTACCTACACCTACGCCTCGCCCACTATTACTAGCACCACGCGAAACACCTCGCTGTACCGATGTCGAACCTGTACTGGGTCTTCTACCTCGTCCTCTATTATTAGTAGTCAATTGAGTGTTAGGGGTAGCAGTAATTATTCCACCTCGTTTATTCTGAGGTTGGGCACGATTCGTGGCATTTGTTTTCTTTTGTTGAATAGCTACTGTAGTTGGAATAGTTGGAATTGTTGTTGCGGTCGTTGTAGACAACATGTCAGGATGTTGTTGATTGACTGGAATCTTCCCAGACATAAAATCATCAACGTGAACCGAAGGAGGGCGGCTGGTATTGGCTTTTCTGTTATTATGGATGCTTCGAAACTCATTTTTTTGATAAGTCTTACCCCCACCCAAATTCCTTCGAGCATTGCTTTCGTATGCAATACCACCAAGCTTACTCAAAGTGCGGGTTTTTAGCAATTTTCTCCCTTTTGCTGCGCTATCACCAGAAATTTTCATTTTTTTGTGAAATTGGAAATTTGGCAACATCTCTTTGGCGAAAACTTCAAAATCTATTTCTATATCAGGAGAGCTAAATAATCCGCCAACGCCAAAATCATCTACAATATCATAAAATGGGAAATCCGGATAATCATCTGGATAATTGTCATATCATGTTAGATTTAGATTTGATAAATTTCAAAACCATAATATATTAATTACTTACCGATAACTACACCAATGCTTATGGATCCAACTTCTTTCCTTATGGAAATATTATAACTATTGAGCTCATTGATAACTTCGGAAATCCTGATATTAAATTTTTTTAAATTTTCATCAATGTTTAACATCACTTCATTTTCATTAATCTCTCGAATATAGACAAGTATATTATCTTTAAATCTTTTGATAACATTAACTACAGACTGACATAAATGATCATACACCATCTCTTCATCTATATTATGGGATTCATATGGAAGTTCAATAATATGCTGCTCAATACTTTCATACAACTTGAGAATTATTTCAGCATCTTTATATGAGTCAAATAATACAGGTAAAGTCCCCAAATTATCTTTTAAAAAGGGGAATTCGTCTCGCAATTGTTCAGGAAAAACAAATCTTATTATTGTAAGAATAAAGATGATAGAACGGTACGCAATAGTAAGGTCTTGTACTCGTAAATCTTGTGATCGAAGCAAATCAGGAACCCAAGCCATCATATTGCTAATTAACTGAAGGTAACCTTTTTTTGAAAGAATAAATAAAGCACCTATTTCTGTTTCTGCGATTTTCTGTAGAATTAAAAGTGAACGAATTTGAATTCGATCATTTTTGTCCTGCTTTGCCCATTCTAATAAATTATCTATAATGATGGAGAGATCATCTAATCTGGGCATGTTTCTTCCCGAAGTAGTTATTGCAGAATTGCATAGTAAGAAAAAAAATTCCATAATTATATCACTAATAAAAATAAAATTCTCGTTATTGATAGATGGAATTATATCCAACAAGATTTTTACAAGGCTACGTGTTTTTTCTAATGTTTCACCATCATCTAACATCATAGCATCATCAGTTATACTGTTTACAGAATCAAGAAGTAATGACCTTCCGGATGAGGTCCCACATAAGGACGTCAAAAGGCTCATCCATCGTCCAAATATTGCTAATTTAATATGAATGTCTGAAGAGATGGTCATATCATCATTCGTCATTTCAGATTCTTCCCCTTTCAAGTCATCAATAGCAATATTAATACTGACGTTCCGCTTTTCTGACTTTTCAATAAGCGATTTGAATTGCTCAAAAGATTCTCTTACGCCTTTGACAATAACAGCTACTATTCCCTTTCCTATACCAATATCCAAGAAATCTAAATCAACCAATTGACATATGACAGTACGAAGCATCATATGCAATATTTTCGAACTCGAAGGAGCTATACTTTTGGTGAGGTAAATTAAATCATCGCGTAAAGGAAGTAATTGCTTAATCCAATAATCTCGTAAGATACGTGCCTCCTGTTGACTTTGCTGCCAATTAATAGTAAAATCATCACTTTCTAATTTTCCTAATTTTCCTTCTATAGAATTATCCGCAGAACAATGTGAATTTCTAATGAAACGTTGAGAAAGCAATGGTGTTGGTAATATCTCACTTAAAATATGCAATCCGCTAAGGAAATTATTGGGTCCATCAAATATAAAATCAACTAATTGCCTAACCACATGACGACCAGTAAAATCAGAGAAAAAACGAGCTCTATAATTTATGCCTCGCACTTCCTCACGTTGTATAGGTTTTTCTTCAATAACAATCTGAGTTAATAAACCAAATAAACCTAAAATAAGACCACGAATGCGTGCAATCTGTGCAGATTGTCCATTTTTCAATGGTTGATCACTACTTATTAATGAAGTAGCTCCGAGTTGGTCACTTAAACGTCCGTCTAAATGATCTAAAGCAGACACAAGCATGAGCCATGGCTCAACACAAATTCGAACCATCGATTTTTTTTGAGATGGTGAAGGGTCATCTGGTGATTCATTTTCACCATATATATCTCTGAAATGTCTTTTAGCTGCACTTCCTTCAGGGTCTCCATAAACCGATCGAAGAAGTCTACGTATTAATATTAAATTATACCAAACTAGATCAAGTAATTCTCTTCGAAGTTCAAAGACCTCGATAGACTGTATAAAAGTAGGTGCATTATTATTTGAATGATCATTTCTATTTTCAGATATACTTCCATTGGATTTTGACATTTCTTGAAATTTGGATTCGTCATGATTTTCAGAATTTAAGCCATCTGATGTATAAGTGTATTCTGATGTAGATTGATGTTCTGCATCTGCATAAACAACAAAATCGCTCAAATCGGATAGAACTTCGGCAGCGTGATTTAAAAGCCTTAATAAGAAAACCAAAAAACTGTCACCATTATCAAAACCACTAAAGTCATCCATCCGAGCTTTCAAAATATGCAGAATACCACTTTCATTATATGTATATGACATTAAAAGCCTAAGAGAAACAAGTATTTGATTAACAGAATTATGATCTCTTAAACATTCAGGATAATCTTTTTGATGTTTAATAACATCGATAACTCCTTGAATGTTTCCAGTTTCGTGAAAGGCAGCAATTGGATCCCATAATGAACGTAAGTGACTTTCGGAAGAAATAAAAGGATTCACAAGTTCATGGATTTGTGGTGTTAATAAAAATGGAAATGACGAAGAGAACTTTATAATAATTTCCAAAAGTTCCAAAGGAATACGTCCTAGAGCATTAGAGTCAGTACTTGAAACGGAAGCCGATACAAATTCTTGTGCAGGACTAAAACTCGCAAGAGATAAAATGGTCGATAGAGCATCGAGATAAATAACTGCAGATGCTACGGCCTATTAATGTAAAATATAAGTCATCATATCATGGATTACTATATTTCTTGCAGTGAGGAGCTTATCGAATATCGTAATCATTAAGGAATTAAAATAGTGACCTGCTTTCCAACGTTAAATGTGGTCAATTCAAATAAATCATTCAATAATTTCGATATTTTGGCATATTCTACGTAAGTATGGTTGTCACTTTTTCCATATTCCAATAACCTTTCAATAATAGCGACAGCATGTAGCTGATATGTCAATAATATTACTAATTGATCGGATGGAATAATACAATTATCCAAAGAACCTGTCTCTGCACCAATAGCACCACAGCTTTGCATACTCAAAATCCGCCGTGCCTTTTTCAAGACAGAATCCTCATAATCTTTTTTGTTTGTAAAGGTAAAATCATCTTCGCTATAATCGCAGATATAATCATAATCCTCATCATAATTTCCACCTGTTGTAGATTGACCAAAACCAAACCATATATCCCCAATACCTGGTGTTCGTCTTAATTCATTTATATCTGTTATCGGATAAGAATTTGAAAAGGGTTCTGAAGAATCTTCTATTGAAATGCCATCATGTTGACGTAAAATTGTTGACCATATAATTAATAAACAGTCACCAAATAATTCATTAGGTTGTTGTAATTGTTTGACCAGATAAAGCATGCTAATCGGAGCACCCATTAAAATAACGCATAATCGACCGATAGAATTCACAATTTCATGAAATCTCGAACACGAACGCACTCGGTGCGATGACATAATAATTGTAATGGCTGGAAAAAAGTGACAAGAAGTGAGATATTTAAAAGAAAAGATGGGTGGGTAATTTTGATTGGAATCTTCCCCTGAATGTAAAGCCATATAATATAAAGCTGCTTTAGAAACGATATGTAAGCAATTGCACACTCGATCGATGATAAATTCAACATCCTCTAGTTTCTGTACATTGTTATTTGAATTCGAAATACTATATATTTTTTGATTGTCGAAATTAATCGATGATTCTTCTTTTTTCTTCATTTTCATTCCAGGTTGTAATTTTTCTTCCGCTAACTGTTGAAGATCTGTACAGGCTTCATAAATAGCAACTTTGTGTACGATAGCTTGTAGTAAATGTAAAATGCGCAAAGGCAGATTTTTGATTTGTAACATAGGTAAAATAAAAGTTTTGTATAATGTATTTCCTGTATTATCCTCATTATTACTATAACGCAAGAATTCTTCAGCAACTCGCGGTTCTCCTATGCACTCCAATAATCCGCGCAGTATAATAATTTGCAAAGTTGACGACACAAACTGTTCTTTTAGAAGAGATACCATCAGGTTTAGGCAGGTCTGGATCTAAATATTATAATTTATAAGAATTTACACTTCATGAAAATTAAGAGCGTTAGAAATATTTTATATCTATTTACCATTGAAGAATTAATTATCTCTTCACCACATGAACACAGTTTGCAGAACAACGTTAGGCCATTTTCAAATAATTTCACGGTAGACTATCAGATTGCGTCACATGAAATTAGAACTGGTAAATTATTGCCAGCATCAACTTTGTATGCGTGGAACATCAATCATTTCTAAGTAAAAAAAACAATCTGTGATTGTTCACCTTTCCTGTTGTCATATCAAGAGCGAACAGTACACCTTTATATACTGTATTCAATTCGTCTAAGACATGATAAAGGATAATGTTAAGACAATGTCAAAATCATAATAATCATAATGTTAATACAACCAACAAAAAATTCTTACCTTCATATTGAATCATATTGCACTTTGCCCAGAGAAATCCTTCCACAATTACATTGCTGAGTTGATGGAGCAATTCTTCAAATGGAATTGAAGTTCCTTCAGTATAAGAGTTAATATCCATCTTATTTTCAATATCCATCATAGACAAGAACGAATGAATTTGTTTCTCATAAATGTTAAGTTCATCCCAAGCTTTTTTGAATATTGGCTTAGAAGCTCGTGATAAAGGTGGTTCATCCGGTGATGTATGATACTAGAGTGAGGGAAAAAGAAATTCATTAAGATATTCAAATATTAATAACAAAGAATACTTAAATGTCGTATATTATTTACCACAAGTATATCTTTATTTAATTTTTCATCCAAATTCCAAACAGAAAAGTCAACCGCATTCGCAGGAGACAATATTCTGAAAGCTCCAGCACGATCTTTGTTCAACAATGTACTTATCTTATCAGCATCAGAGTTAGTATCTCTATGTCCATCATCTAAATAGAATGCATCTTCTTCCATTGTTGTTACAAATTGTCCTTCAGTAGCTTTTAACTCGTCAAGAATTTGAACCGATGAAGAGTCTGTTACGGGAGTATTTTGTTCTTCCTGAACACCGTCCATTATAACATCATGATTAAAAGTCTCTAGAGGTTCGGTAGAGTCCATTTCATCAATTCTATCATCATCTTTTTTAATAGATATATTTCCAAGTGAATTTTCTTCAACTTTTATCTCTATATTATTACCCATGATTGACGTTGATGATGATTCTACGAATGGTTCAGAATTAGTTAAATCAGTTCCGTTAAGAAAAAATGTATCCAAGTTATCTTTTTTTATTGTGTTAACTTTTGCAAATTGTAGATGCACCTATTTTATCCTTAGATTTTATATTTTGAGGCTTGCTACTTTCCATGACTCTTCCATAAATACATAATGTCACATGTTGGTAATTTCCACGAAGTATTATAAAACGCGTAGTGGCCTACATTTAAAAGTTTAAAATATGATGAATAATGATTTTACAATGTAAATAACAACTAAAATACTCACTTCAGGCAATAGAGTGACATCATAGCTAAGGAATCCTTTCTTTTCGTCGAAAGAAATTGTTAAGGGGTGTAAAGGTAAAGTTGGTGGTCGCTTTTCTGGTGGTTTAGCTGAATCGGCAGTAAGAGTTTTATGAATAAGAAGATTTAGGTCAAATTTATTAGGGGAAGTCTGTCTATAAAAGTTCGATGTTTGGTTAGTTATTTCAATAATATACGCGAATACGTCATTAGAAGTTTTAAAGTAGATAATTAATTTTTGCGACTTCAAAGTACCCACCCTACATGATCATTTTTACGACTGCCTTTAAACGGACGAAAATGTTTTGGAACTACCCTTATCTCAGACAAAACGACACGTTGGTGAAATCTAATGCATTCTGTTGGAAGTTCGTCGCTACTAAAATTACTTGCTGTTAATGTGTCAAAAAACAGAAGCTGTGAGGTAGATTTCTGAGCACTTGAAATAACTTCTGCTGGATTTGCAGTCATGTTCACGAAATAATTTACTATAATCTCAAGAGTTAGTTTTTATTTATTAGTTTATATTGTGTAATAAAATAATTTTAATTGGATCATTATAACAAAAATTGTTCATCCACATTTTATTATACAAATATACTTTATATATAAAGAAAAATAAAAATAAAAAAAAAACAACTCCGTTTATATATTAGTTCTTCTTAAATAAATTCTTTTCAGTTCCATTCCCAAATTCATTCCCACTTTTTGCTTGTAAACTCCAAGGAGAAGAAGGACGGTTGATAATATCACCTTCAATAACTCCTATACAAGGGAATTTTTTTACATTCTGAATGAATGTAGCATCGTGGTGAAAAGGCGGCGCTTGCGTTTGAGTTTGAGAACTAGAATTAATATGATCAAAAAAGTTATCGCCATTTTGTTGCACATCAAATGACAACGGAGTGGAAGGACGAGAGCCTGGTGGAGTTACGTGAGGAGAAACGATCGGTGATTTAGAAAATCTCTCTCTAAAAATTGAATGAATAGACCCAAGTTTTTCAAAAGATTTTGAAGGCTCTTGTTTTGTTTGTGTCGTCTTCTGAATAGTGTCTTCTACACTATTCTTATTCGTTAAACCAAGCTGCTCTTGACTATCATTTTTATTGAGCTTCTTGCGATTTTTTTCTCTTAAACTAGCAGTATCATGGTGTACACCAAATATTGTTTCCATGATTTTCTTTAAACAAATTTGAAGTTATTTGAATTTGAATTATTAGTCATCGTGAACAATTAAAAATAATTTGGCTTGCCATTTTTTTAATACAATAAAAGTTACACAAATTCGTACACGTGAAATTATGATTTATCATTTGAGTTTGATTTTTTATACTTTAACCTAAACGTTTTTAATTTTAAGCATTTTTAACCTATTAAAAGAAGTAATTACCGTGTGCATATAAATATGCAACGGATATCATTTAAATTTAAAAAATTAATTTATCTAAATTTAATTAAATCTTTATAGATAATAATAAAATTTAATAATAATATATATATATTATTTAATTTATATATATATATATATTATTATTATTATTATTATTATTTAATATCTAAAAAATAATTTATATTCAAATTTAGGTATTTTAAAATTAAAAAAAAATTAAAGTTTAATTAAAATTATTAAAATCATTAAAATTTTTTTATATACAATCATTCCTCTTTATAGTTATATCCTTTAGGACTAAAAATAAAAAGTATGATTATAATAAAAGTAACTACAGAGGGTGGACAAAAGTATCTACACACTTTTTCACTCAATATAAAACATAATTTTTTGCATTAACAATAAACGATCAATTAATATTTTATTTAAAGCCGATTAAGATCTACATTTTGTACTAAGTAACTAATATTTAGTTGTGTTACCATTTGCCACAATCACAGC
>CAJVPP010003995.1:0-10329 GCA_910592005.1 Funneliformis mosseae
TCAAATTTATTTTATAAAATCTTTCAATTTGATTTGATTCAAGTTATATAAATTTTAAACTTGACTCAATTTGACTCAACTCGATTTTAATTCGATTCGACTTTGAAAAAAATAATAAAAAAAAATGAAAAGATTGGGGGAAAGGGGGGGGAAGAAAAAAGGAAAAAAGCGAACAATTCAGGTCATATTTAAGTCGAACTATTTGTCATCATTCTTCTTGAATGATAAAAAAATATCGTTTAAGTCGAACGATTCATCATCGTTTTTCTTGAATGATAAAAAAATTGTTCAAGTCGAACGATTTGTGATCATTCTTCTTAAACGATAAAAAATATCACTCAAATCAATTCGAATCAATTCGAGTCAATTTGAATCAAGTTGAGTTTAAATCAAGTTGAGTTAAATATTTAACTTGACTTGAATTTGACTTGACTTGCAAATCATTGAGTCAAAAAACATAAACTCAACTCGATTTAAACTCAACTCAGCTTATCTGACTTGTGAGTTAATTCAACTCGTCCAGAACTCTATTAATTCCAACTGCTAGAAATAATAATACTGAAAAAGTTTTTGCATTACATCAAAAACTTATTGATATTTTGACAAAATTTGAAATACATATTATTTCTATTGGATTAGATAGAGCAGCTACAGAATTTCAAGCACAAATCCTGTTACAAGCAACTAAAACTAACAGATATGTTCAACATCAAAACTTTTAATTTGATATTAATTTTAACTATCCTGTATTCTCTAAAGTTGGACTTGTAGTTCGAATTCAAGACCTAAAACATGAAAAAAAACAGTAAGAAATGCTGCTATGTCTGATGTCTATTTACTTCTTTTGGAAATACTACTGTCTGATTTGATCAACTATTAGAATTATCCTGTAAAGAAAATAGTATTATGTATAAATGGGATGTTATAAGATTAGATTGCTAAGATGACAATGCAGCGTATAGAGTATTTTGCTCAAAAAATCTGGAATAATTACTTGATGAAGAAAAAAATTTACCTTGTGAACAACGTAGTTGTTTATTTATCTTTCGTTATAGATAAATACTATTATTTTTATTTTTTATTAAATATTTAATTAATTAAATTTAACTTAGAAAAACTTATTGATTGCTATTTCAATCAAAATATTACACATTATGAAAGGATCAAAATAGCTATGACTGCATATTTTTTTTTATATTTATAGAAATATCATATTGAAACTCTTAATATACTTTATCCTTCTTATATATCCATTTCAAAAACTTTTAGCAACACAAACTTTTAATATTATGATTAGTCTAGTTGAATCCTTAGTTCTTTTAATTAAAATTTATCGTGATTATTATAAAGATATTTCTTATTACATGAAAACATGACACTGGGTCATGTGAACATATTTTTGAAATTTTCTGCTAATTTTGCTCTGATTTTAATTATTTGAAAATCGTTCAAATGGTTCCAAAAATTAATCAATATTTTAAATCTGTTAATCTAATAATTGACATTTAGAAAGGAAAAAATAGTGCATGAAGTTAAGTATTTTTAAGTCTATTATATGATTTAATTTATTTTACATCATATAATTTATTGTATTTTTGATCAATTTATTTAGGTTAAGATTTTAATGGATGTAAAAAAATTGATCTTATAGGTGATAATCTTGAATATTTATGCTATTGACCATCTGATGTTGAGATTGACAATGCAATCAAAGTAAGTTATGAAAAAGCTGTTCATTTAGCAAAATATTTGAAAATGACCGCTATATCACATGACACCTATTACTTTACTATTCACAAAAGACTTTTTACTTTACAACTTGAAGTTTTTTGAGATGATAATCCAAATTTATTTAGATATACTAATGAAAAGTCTAATAATAATAATGATTCAACTATTTCTCAAAATATAAACTATGCAGTATCTAAGTTATCAAGTCAAAAGAAATCTGATTTATCAGATTTGGATATTATAGCATCTACACCTTTATTAGAAAAATTTATAAAACCTATCAAGTAATTGTGAAATATGTTCAAAAATTACCTGATATTTTATAGTATCCAAATTGTAAGTAATTTATTATTATTATTTAATATTTTTTCCTAATTTGTTTTTTTTAATTGTCTGTATATTTATATGTAGATTCCAAAGATTTTGATTATATTTTGGATGATGGATTATTAAATATTGAATACTTTTAAATTTGCGTTAATATCATAATGATTATTCAAGTAAAAAGCTTGAACACAAAAAAGTTTTATTGAGAAATATCAATGAAAACAATAGCGAAGTTGACATTAATAAAGCAAGTAGTTTGGTTTCATATTTGACTAAAAATGATTTCATAACTATCAAATCATGAGAAAATAGATGAAAATCAGGAGAAAATAATAATAAAGTATTTGAAAAGCAAAATTCTCTAGGTAAACTTAGAATTTTTCTTATTAATTAGTTTCTTAATTTTTTTTAACTTAATTTATCTTTTTATTTATTTTTTTAGAGCATCTTTCATATGCTAATGTAACTGCTATTTTTCTATTACAAACTGGTTCTTATGTAATAGCTATGTTTAATAATATACTTTGTATTGCTCAAATCATTGCTATGTATGAACAAAAGGCTTCAATGCATTCTTATATTGATACTTTTGTTTCAAATCTCAAATCTCTTTCATATGTATCTATGAAAATTTATTTTTATATTAATGGTACAATTTTTCAGAGATTTTAGATAATTTTTTTTGTATTTTTATTCATGTTGACATTATGTATATTATTTACTATTTGGCTTCTAAAGATATTAGTGTTAATGAAGAAGCATTAATTCTTAAAGAGTGTGCAAAAAAAACTTTTAATATACTTAATAAAGAACTGAATAAATAATTTGTATATAGATTATAGAAATAAAATAAAAATACAGTTTCGAATAGTTTGGTTATATGATTTATCAATCAATTTAAAATTAAGAAACAGGAATGATTTTCAATGCACTTTTCATGATGAATTTAATTAATTATGTATGCATTATAAATCTTATTTTGTTATTTTTACAGTTTATGCAAATTTATTCAATAAACTTTATTAAATAATATAAAAAATATTTAAAGTCATCTTTTGAATTTTAGTAAAATAGTATAAATTTCAATGTAATAATTTGATTTTAAGCAAATTAGACTAATTTTGAAAGGAGCAAAAAGTAATTGATTTTATGCAGATCAGTTATAAGTTCTATATGTAATGTCTGAAATCCTGAAAAAATGAAATATCTACAAGAATCAAAAGAATATGTCTTATTGAAATTCCCTATATAGCTGATCTTCTATTCTTTATCAAATATACTCTAATTGAGAAAGTAATTCTTCAAGTTAGATTAGAGAGAATTATCTTCTTAGCATTTTTCCGAGATCATTCAGTCTTGAAAATTTGCAAGATTATTTTAGAATATCATTAGTAATAGTTCAACATGAAAATAAAAAAGCTTAAACTAGTTGATAAACTTATATACTATATTAATAAGATTAAAGATGTCAAAAAATATAACAGACATTTAATTATTTCCTAATGGTCTTTCACTTTACTGATCTATAGCTATACTAATTCAGAAAAAACTAATGAGGTTTTCAATCTCATACTCAGAAATAAGCTTTATCGAATGTTTAATAGAAAGAAAGAAGGGATGTGCTATATCAAGTGTGATGATTTGCTACTCATTAACCACAATCTTAAAGAGCTGAAATATATATATCTAAAATTGGTGTATTAGATAATTGCAAATAGTCTAAAGCTTTATTGTGAATATATTACATTCTGAGCTTTGAAGCCTGATAAAATCCCTAAGGTGGATTTGTTTTCTCTAGACAGGAGTACAGTACCTATATTTAAAGATGTATGCACTAACCCAAAAAAATGCAGAAGAAGATCATTCTTTATTTTGTTGAGAGACGCAACTACAATGTCAGTTTGATATATGTATTCCAAAGCTACTTTGATTGTCTAAAGATAATACGAAAAAATCTCACATATCTGTCTATTTAATGGGTTTTGCATTACAGATGAGCTAATCAAAATTATACGTCAATATGCTAATGACTGGCGTAATGTAATTAAGATTATTAATAAGGCATTATGTGAGCAAAAATTCATTGTTTTCAATCTAACTGTATCTTATGAACATTTACACAGAGTATGTCTCAGCTGAGACCAAATTTTGGAAAAAAGAGTCCTAACTAATAAGTAGAATCTGACTTTATAAATGCTAGCTCTTTTTCTGTCTCTTGAATCTGCATCTTCAGATCCTCTATTTTACTCTGCATTTTCTTGTTTGTATTAACCTGCTCTCTATATTCCTTTTCTATGTCATGCATAAACTTCTCAAAAGTTCTTTATTATAATCAAATAGATGCTGAGATAATACTTTAAGCTCATTCATAATCTAGTGATTATTCTTTTCTTCATGATTATGTTTTAGTACTTCCAGTTGAGTAATATTATTAGTTTAGGTTCCAATGTCTACAACATATATAGCCAGTATTGCTGAGAATACATTGCATTCTGGCCAGCTTTGAGGATGCAATAATTTGTCTGAGCTATATTTTTGCATTTCCTATTTAATAAATTCTCATAAACTTTTAATTATACCTTAAATATGACTCAATTCGATCAGACTTCTCAGAAATCATTTCTAATGAAACAGGATTTTTAGAGTGATTTAAAAGACCTTGATATGCTCTTTTGACTAGGCTATCTGGAAGTCTGTCAGTAATATATTTATAGTCAGAGTGAAACATTTTATTAGAAATAGTTTTATGCAAAAAAGTTTGTATGCAAGAAATTCACCTATAGATATAGCATTAAAAGCTTTTATTTTACTAATAAATTTATGCGTTAATATCATAAGTTGTGATACATCTGGCTGATCAAGAATTTTCATATTATTATACAAGTCGATTGTGAAGTCTACTGACTGAAAAATAGACTTCAACACGTATAGCAACGTTTTAGATATCTGAAGGATAACAATTTATGTTAACAATCCTAAAGTCTTATTAGTGTTAATAGAATTATTAATATAAATCACTACAATCAATATATATGTTTATATAGGAGAGCAATAATGATAGATTGGATTTTATGTTACAAGTTTAACTAATTAAAGTTATAAGGTAAAAGGTTAGTTTATTAATTAAAGAAATTGAGATCAATACTATTCAATAATTTTAGATAAGCTCTTATTCGCAAACTTACAAAATTAAAAAATAAATAATAAACTAAAGTATATCAAAACTGTATTAGAAAAACTATTTAATAATTATTCTCAAGACTATCTAGCTTGACTTTATTAACTGAATAATTATCTGACTTGTAATTCACTCAAGACTATCTTAGACTAATTGACTGACTAAAACTGACTTATGACTGAATGACTTATAACTGACTGACTAATTGATGAGAATATATGAAATTCCTATTCTATTTATACAAAACTTTGGATCTAATTCTATTACTAAATTAAGATAAAGTACAACTTAATAAACTACAGAAACCTTGTAAACATTGTTAACTTAATTAACAAGTTTAACTAAGTAAACCAATTAACTATATAAACATATTTAATTTTGTTAACGTTTTTTTTTTTTTTTTTTTTTTTTTTTTTTGAATTTTAACGATGTAGTACTGCTATAAGTTTATTTAATAGATTTATAATGTTAAATGCACTAATCTATGTAAAATAAAGCAAAAGATACAAATAAGAAAATCTAAAACTAAATTGTAACTACCCCCGTAACTCTATTTTAAGCCCATTTAAACTAACCAATCACTGGCTTTTTCTTTCAAGAAGTCTACTAAAACAATTTCTAATAAATAATTTGTCAATAAGACAAGCTAATGAAGATGTTAGTAATACAACGCTTTTTCTTAAACTAACCACTAATCCCTTAACTAAAAAATTTACACCCTTCAGAATACACGAATCTGAGATTAGTTTCTGAAAAAAGAAAGGTTAAAAAAAACAACCAACTCTAACAAGTTTCTAGCTAAAATGCCTGATTAATTCCAAGTTACAACAACCTCTCACAACAGGAATGTCCAAAACACTAAGTTCTGTTGAAGGCTTTTTGGATATCTTAAACTTTCATGTTAATATATCTATCAATTTAGATTATAACTGCAGGCAAAACACAGAGCTAAAAACATATAGTTACGAGAACTGAAAAATTCTATTAAGATCAGTGGACTCTATAACGTCAGAAAATCTTCAAAAAAATGTTATTGTTTATGAAAGTAATTGGATAATTATCATATAATATTTGTTTACATCTAAAGATAGGTTGATCCTAATCATCATTTCAGATACTCCTTGATATCCACTTTTGTAAGCAAAAAAGAAAAAAGAAAATAAACGAGAAAAATATTCAAGAAAAGTAGTAAAAAAAATATTTTAACAAAAAAACACCACCGTTTGGACTAACAACAAAATATTTTTTGGTTAAGGGTATAAGAAATAAAGAGAGAAATATTTTTGAAAAAGGGAGTTATTGTTTTTATTTGCAGGTTAAGCTGTGGTCGCTCTTGAATGAACACGTTAATTATGTAAAAATTCTTAGACAAAATTCAATGAGAGAGAAAAAATTTTCAATTTCATAATTTCATTAATGACGTTTTTTTTAAATTAAGACTATCTCTCGTGATTCTGTTACAAACTCGTTTAGATTGATCAATCACCGGAATATTTCTCAAAAAAAAACCAAAAGATCTATATCTAATAATTTAGTCATCAAAAAGACATTCAAAATTTCATTAACAACGTTTTTTTTTTTTTTTTTTTTTTTAATGATATGGTACTGTCATAAGTTTATTATAATTATATTATAGTATTACAAATAAGATTAATGATAGAAAACTAGAACTAAAATTAAAAGTAAAAACAATAAAAAATTAAACTATGATTATCTCTCGTAATTTTTTTACAAACCCATTTAGATTGACCAATTACTAGAACATCTCTCAAAAAAATAAAAAATCCATATTTAATGATTAAATCATCAACAAGATATTCAAATGAAACTGTCAGTATCTATCCAAGAAATTGAACCAAGAGAAGCTAAATTTTGTAGCTGAAATACACCAAGTAATCCAACTATTTGAAATAGTTTTATTAGAGAATTTCACAGTTGTAGGACGTTTAATCTTGACTTTTTTCTTTTTCAGTCTTATAAAGATACTATTTTTTCTCTTTTTTTAGATCATTTTCTTATATTTAGGAACCCAAATATAATCATGAAAGGCATTAGTGAGGAAGTTAGAAGTTTCTATAAGAAGACATTTTGAGTTAGAAGGAGAGAATAGCTTCTTAAGAAGTAAAAATATTTGATTAAGAATAACTCCTTTGGCCAAATGCATATAGGTGGTAAGATTAAGTGAAGGGTCTAATAATTCTATGAGCTGATTTTTGATGATAGAATAAAAGTTAAATCTATTATTATTTTTCTCAATTTTGTCTAGAATCAATTTGTTAAGAAAAACAAAAGTAGACGAGCAGATCTCTGTAATTTCCTGTATTCTATGAGAGTATATTTACAGATGATAGTAATCTTTTCTAGACAATGTACAATAAATATAAAACTAGTTTTTATATAGATCAGGTTGTTTTACTGAAAGTTTATCTATTGTGGGTAGCTTATCAGTTAAGGATTTTAACTTGAAGCCTTTTCTTCATTTTTATATAAAAGAGGTAGCAGCAGAAATGTCTCCCATATTTGAGAAAAACACAGAAAAGAGGTAGGCCAATGAATAATAAAAGAATAGGTATGTTAAGTTAATTGTGAATTTCTATTGAGGTCCATAAATGTTAAGAATTATTTAGCTGTATTAAGATTTTTTCAGAATTTTCTGGTTAAAGTTTCAACAGGAATTCGATTAAAGCTGAGAAGAAGCTATAAATAATCACAAGTTGTAAAGTCAAGTAATAAAGGCAATTTAAAGCATCCAGCTTTTGCTAAGTTATCAGCTACATTATTGTAATGATCCCCTGAATGATCTTTTACTTTAATCAGTTTAATAGTAAGTTTTAACTCGCTGATTATGTGATTGACTAAGATCTACAATCAACTCTTGTTATAGCGAACTCTTGTTATAACGAATTTTTTGAACAAATATAATAAAAATACTCTTGTTATAGCGAATTGGCCAATCAAATCTCTTAAAATCTTCACTATAGCCTTATAGCGAAGTTGAGGTCTAGGACATAGAGTTCGTTATAACAAGAGTTGACTGTATATAGTATAGTTAGGTACTTTCTCATGTATCCTTATTATAAAATTATAATTCAGACAAAAATTGTAATAACTGTCAATAACTGCTTGACTATCCAAATATATTATTAGCAAAGAGAGTTTGAGACAAATTATTAGAGCAGTAAGAAAGGTAAAAAGTTCAGCTTTGGTAAATAATGGGTAGTGTAATACTGCAACATTAAAGAAATTTAGGAAGTTGCATGTTAAATCTAAGTAAATCCATCCTAGTTCTATTTTGCATTCTTTTGAAGTTGGATTAGAAAGAGAGCCATCGGTGTAGAAATTGGATGTATTGAGATCTTTATATGAGTGAGATAGATTAATGAGCTTATCTTTATATGAAACATTCTTTATACATTTTTTAATAAGCAAAAAATTTATCGACTGAGTTAGACATTCAATACATCTATTAATCAAATGATCTGTTGTGGATAAAATAGATTTTCTAAGAGCATCTTTCCTCAGCAATTGATAATGATAAGATGCAATATAATTTTTAGGACTTTGTTTTATGATAAATGACATCTTTTTAAGTGGGTAAGTTATAAAAATTCTTTTCACAACTATAGTAGTGAGAGCATTATAGCCTTTAATACAAGTTACATATGTGATAAATCTACCAAAAATTTTTCTCAAATGATTAGGTGATTTTTTGCAGAAGTTTAATAGAGCTTCGTTATTAATATTACAGCCAGGACATTAAACAATTGATCTATTATTGTAGTCTTGACTAAAATCTATATAGGATTTAGCTTTAATAAAGTGTTAAACGAGAATGTTATTTTAATTTTTCATTTTTCTAAAGATTCTTCTTATAATAGTCATATTCATAACAGGGTGATGGATAGTCACAAATTCTTTTTTTAAATTATCTAATCTAATTTCTATACTAGATTTATCTATGTAACTATTGTTTAAACTATCTAATCTATAAGAACTATGTATTAATCTACTATTTGAGTTACTAAAATTTTTCTTTCTACTATATAATAAAGTTTAGGAGTATAAGTTATAGTATGTGATTGTATATATTTTTTTGTGTAATTTCTCTCCAATTTAGCAGGTGAGAACCATTGATATCCAAGAATTAATCGATAAATAGTAGTGAGTATTTATGAAAATATTATTATATTTTTTTAATTCATTAGCATTAAATATGAGGTTTAAGGACAGTGAGCCTCCTTTGATTTTGTTAGCTAAAAATTAGGTTGTAATTAGAGAGATGCCGATATTCTCATTATTTAGTAAGTTCAGTGTTATGCTAATAATATTTCTATATGATTTAGCATCAAATCTTTTATCTCATTTTTGCAAAGAGAAAACGTGTAATGAGTGTTGAGATTGTAGTTGAAATAACTGAATCATTGAGATATATTTGTATAATGATTTTGAATTAAATTAATAAAGAAGCGCTATAGAATATAATTTTAGTTGTTATATTCACAGATCATTTAGGTTGTAAAAGACGCTGCCTTTGAATAAACAGTCAGAAATAGTTGAGATCATTGATGAATTATGTTTGACCATCTATCTTATTGGGGCAGAGATTTTATTATATTCATTGAAAGACAGTAGAATAGTCTGTAAGCAGTATTCTAATAATGAGTAAAGTACCATATTAAGGATGTATATGAGTTATTTATCAGTAAATGGTTTCGATTTAAGAATTGTGATGAATTTGGTGATGGTATCTTTGGTTTGTATTTTAACAAAGTTTTTTGAATTGAATATATTGATCCAGACTTCTAAGAACTGAACAGAGCCAAGTTCTGATTTAATATCAACCATACTAGATCCAAATTTGATAGATATTAGGTATAGTATAGTAACAGTATTCGTTAATAATTGTGATTTTGATTTATTAATGGCAGCTTTAGTGATATTATAGAATTTGTCAGCAATTTTAAATATATCTTCTAAGTCTTTTTTTGAATATACAAGCTAGTTTGAATTATCCATCCTATAAAAAATTTGCATACGTTTTTTCATTATTATAAATAAGTTTTATATATATTTTTTAAAATTCTGTATCACAT
>CAJVPP010003996.1:0-10329 GCA_910592005.1 Funneliformis mosseae
CCTTGAGTAATTGTCTTAGTTTTATTTACCCTTTGAGATTTTATTTGAAGCTACGAAACCCAACGTAACATCGTCTAAAATCTTCAACTCTCAATATGTCTAGACCACGTTTACCAAGTCCAGCTCCAGTAGTTCATACCTGAGGAAGGGATCGCTGAATAGAAAAACCCAAAGCTGTAATTCTAACTTTCGAACCTGAGCTAGCTCCTATCAAAGAACAAGAGGGTGAATATATTGATAGACATGCAAGAAAGTCTGGGGAACATTTGAGAATATGGGGTGCAAAATTACGCCAAAGATAGATCGAGGTAACTAGTAAAGAACACAATTTACTACTAACCTTAAAAGGTTGTCAACTTCTACAACATGATCTATTACAGGCAGATGATGAAGCTTTTGAATTACAATCCACAATGCAAGACAAAAAATAAGAGGTTAATCCTGAAACTGGACCAGACCCAGCAACCCAAGCTCATAGAGAAGGGCATAAGAAAGAGGTAGTTTCAACTCCTGAGGCTTTTATTCAAGTGGAGGATCTCATCTTTGAAGAATGCCCAGTTGGAAGAGATTTAGAAAGACCACATGAAAATCGGTCTTTAATGAGCAAATGGGTGGGAAATGTTCCCCAATCTAAAGACAATCGTGCATATACTTTTAATCAACCAATAAATAAACCAGAAGAATATAAAAATTTGCCATATATACCTCAACTTATAGGACTAATTCATCTGAAAATAACAGAAGTTTTCCAAATAGAGCTTCGTAAAAAAAACCAAATAAAATCAGAAATAGTAGCATTGTGTCTGTATTCGATTACTAAAAGTAACCCTGATGGTACAAGAGATACAACATATGTAGAATATTATCATAGAGGTAGAATGCGAGCAATTCTTTCAAAAGGAAATATAGATGAACATATAACTAAATCTACTGGAATAATAGATATTCATATTGAAAAAACGTTAAAAAGGGATCTGGATATGTTTTTGAACGAATTTTATAAATATCTAGTAAAGCATATACTTTATGTCAGGATACAGGAGGTTCATTCATTCCCACTCCCAAAAAGCTCGCTAATACTAAGTCTACCATCAATCTGGATAATAAAGGTCTTATTGATCCAGAAATAAATAAACCTTCAGAAAAATGTCTTCAAGGTGTATTGGGAGCGTTCTTTGCTCATCAGGATCAGCCTGATACAGAACATCTTGAACGAATCTTCTGGGCAAAGAAACTCAAACCATATTTAGATGTCATCAAGTAAAATGGAATTCCAATGCCTACCCCTATTTGTCTACGTATCTTTAATAAGATTGAGGAGATAAATCCAGATATCTCCATTAATATTTGGAAATAAAATGAAGAAACAGTTTCTTCAAAGCCTGTAATTACTAGTAAAAACTTTAGAAGAAAGCATGTGATCCGATTATTAGCTCTTACAGATATTAATAAATCTGAGAAAGGAAAATATAGACAAAAGAATCACTTTCTCTAAATCAAAAATCCTAGTAGATTAATATATAGAGATAGTGCGCATAAAGAAAAGAAGTATCTATGTGATGGATATTTCTAAAGCTGGCCCTCCGAAAAAGCTCTAGAACATCATCTAGAATAATATCTAGGAATACATAAAAATGCTTTCCAGAGAGTTATAATACCAGTGAAAGGGGTTAATGATTTCGAGGAATTTAAGAACTATAGCAGGATGATCAATGCCTTATATGTTATTATAGCTGATTTTGAGGCCGATAATAAGAAGTGTGATGAAGCATATGGTGGAAGCATGCGAAAACTTGCCAAACAGAAGGCTAATAGTTTCTGCTACTTAGTTCACTGGATCGATACTGGAGATGTATGGGGTCCGTTTTTATACAGAGAAAAAAATGTCACCTAAGAATTCATCTGAAGGATTGATCAGGAATTAGTAGAAATAAATAATGTTTTAGCCATTAAACATGAACGAAAAGTGACTGAAGAGGATAAGAAAAGATTTGCTAAATCAGATACTTGTTGAATCTATAAGAGAAAAATTACTATCGATAGGGAGAAAGTCAAATGCTTAGAAAATAAGGCATCATGGCTCAATAATAAGTTAGAAAATACCCCAAAAAATTCAGAAGACTATAAGGTCTTAACTACACAAATTCTCAAAGTGACTAAGGCAATTGATCAAGAAAAAGCCATAGATATTAAGGTATAGGACCACTGCTACATTACAAGTAAATTTCGTGGGTCAGCTCATAGGAATTACAATCTCAAACTCCAGATACAGGATTGGAAAACTCCAATTCCAGTTATCTTTATAACTTCAGGGGTTATGACTCACACTTGGTCTGTGAATCTGTTGAACGCTCAGCTAATGCATAACATATCAGAGTTATAGCCAAAACATTTGAGCGATATAAGTCTATGAAGGTAGGACAGCTTAAATATATTGATAGTCAACAGTTCATGAACAATAGCTTGGCCAATCTTACGATGAATTTGGGTAATAACCACCTAATAACAAGCTAGCACTTTAAAGACTTTTTACCTGAACAAATTTCTCTAGTATGTCACAAGAGAATTTGTTCTTATGAATATATTGATTCTCATAATAGGTTTCAGGAGACAGAACTTCCTCCTATTCACGAATTTTATAGTTTTTTAGGTAATGCAATTACACAAAAAGATTACCAATATGCTCAGAATGTATGTAATAAATTCGGATGTCAAAATTTAGGTGAGTATCATGATCTCTATCTTAAAACTGACGTACTTAATCTAGCAGATGTCTGGACCAAGTTCAGAAAGACATGTCTGCAATATTATGAGCTTGATCCCAGTCATTATGTCTCTGCCCCGTTCTTATCCTGGAATGCTATGCTTAAATGACAGGTATTAAGATTGAGCTATTTACAGAAATGACTATGCATGATTTCGTAAAAAAGGCTAAGCGTATTGGTATATCTATAGCCTGTCAACGATATTTTAAGACCAATAATCTCAAGATAGGTAAGAAATTTAACCCATCTAACCCTACAACCTGGATCTCATATGTCGATGCGAACAATCTTTATGGTTAGGTTATGAGCCAATTCTTACCTATTAGAGATTATGAATGGTTTGCTAGTCAGAAATATTTACTTAAGAATCCTGATAAACAAAAGCAATATCTTGAATATATTCTCAATACCAAACCAGATGCTAGACGTGGGTATTTCTTAAATATTAAGGCCCACTTTCCTCTAAAGACCCATGACTATTTGAAAGACTTGCTTCCAGCTGTAGAAAATATTGCAGTAGAAAAAGATTGGCTAAATTCTTATAATGCAGAACTTGTAGAGCAATTAGATAGCAGACGCTTTTCTGCAATAGAAAAGTTAGTTCCCCACCTTAGTCTACGAAAGGATTATGTTATCCACTATCAAGAGCTCCAATACTATATAAAATTAGGTATAGTGGTGGATGAAGTTTCTGAAATCATTTCATTCGACCAGATTAATTGGCTCGTGCTATATATTGCATTTAATACTGAGAAACGTCAAGGGGCTAAGAATGCTTTCGAAAAAGACTTCTTCAAGCTCATGAATAATTTAGTATATGGTAAGACTATGGAAAACATTCGCAAGTACTAGGATATCAAGATTATGAAAAATAATAATGAGCAAGATAAAAAGGCTTTCTTGAAAAAGGTCTGTAGTCCAAGATTTAAGAATGGTCATCCGCTTAGACCTACATTAGTAGGTACACATATGGAAAAGGCTAGCGTGACTCTTAATAAACCTATCATAGTTGGAGCATCTGTCTTAGGTCTTAGCAAACTTCACATGTACCGCTTCTGGTATGGCTATCTAAAAGAAAAATATGGGGATAAAGTCCAGCTTAGATATATGAATACAGATTCCTTCATATATCTTGTTGAAACTGAAGATATTTATAAAAACATGGTAGAGAAGCCCGATATCTTTGATCTCAATGATTCTAAAACTATAGGCCTTTTTAAAGATGAGACTCCTAACAATGTGATCATAGAATCTTACCACATTCAAGCAAAATCCTACCACTTTGTTCTAGCTGATAAGTCCACGAAGTCTAAGCATAAGGGGGTTAGCAAAAAAGGCATGAATGAAATGGCCGTGAAATCATATATGCCTAGCTTAGAGGGCTCCTTGCTTGATAATCCAATAGATAAATCATCATTATCAGAACAAGAGGCTAAGGACTTGATTATGCATTCTGAGGCAGACCCTATGACCCTAGTATATCGGAACTATCTTTTTAGAAAAGAAGTATTCTATGCTAAGAATGTGAGCATCTGATCAAAGGATCATATATTATCTCTAGTCGAGTCTGAGAAAAAGACCTTCTGCCTTATAGATACTAAGCGCTAGATATTATCAGATGGAATAACTACTTTACCATATAGGCATTAGCATAAAATGATTTATAAAAATATGGTCAAAGATGGTATCTCCTATGAAGAGACCGAAAAAAGAGCTATAAAGGCAAAGCTCTCAGAGAAATACCAACACGAATGTGTGTCTCACATATCTCGCTTTTAGCTATAAGTTAAATAGTGATGTGTAGTCAGATCACATACATTATTATATTAGATTTTTTTTCTAGCATAATAAATATTCAGTTATAGAATAAATCACTAAAATATCATTTGATATAGTGAGCATAGAGAATATTATAGATGATGTAAAAAAAAATATCAAAATGGTATTCAAAAATGGGGTTAGAGCTGAAGATCGTTAAGAAGTTTATATAATAGGACTACATTTAACATTAGACAGATTAACACGAGAGTTAGAATTTGCACAAAATAATTATTAAGACACATCTTCCAATCAGATTAATTAAATTGGATAGACGGTTTCAGAGGAACCATATATATTCAAGCAGACAGGTTATGCTTTAGCGTTTTCAGCTAGCGCATATATAGTTATTGTTTTCATAAGCTGGACTAAATAGTATTTGAGGGGCTATCTAATAGACTGAAAAACTCTGGCTAGCCTACGAAATTCATCTCTTTTGGCTTGGCGTTCAGTATAGTTATAAGACTGATAAACTCTGGCCAGTCTAAGAAATTCACCTCTTATTTCATATTGGAATAAGATATCCTGATAGTAACCATTTAGTTCATGATCATGTTTTAAATAATATTGTGTACGACATCTTGTGAAATAATATATAAACTGTCTTTTATTATGAAGTAGTTATCTTCTACCATAGCGAGAAGAATTTAAGAAACCTTTATGGTTATATAATATAGAAAGAGAAATAGTCCTTATACTTAACCGATTAAGAATAATATTCCAGATCTTACTCACCTTGTAATAGTTAACAATTTTAGCAAGATCAAAATGATTTTTATATAGGTGAAAAAGAATATTATCACGAATGCCAGGAATACTAATAAACTCAACTTTTCTCTTTTTCTGAATAATAAGTTTAGTTACAGCATTCCATTGATGATTTACTCTGGCATAACTCCTATAAAGATCTTTCTGACTGAAAAGGGCAAAGATAGCTTCAAGTAGTTCAGGTATTTCTAGGATATAATACATATTTTTTTTTCTGATACAATAATATCCAGTTATAAAAATATTATTAAAATAAGATCACTTGAAAGTGTAGTAGTTTTTGAAAAAATCAAAGTGCTAGAGGAAAGATTGAATGATATAGATAATCGTTTAGATACATTATTTTCCTCCTTCTATTGTTCATCCAAGTCCAGTTCATCCAAGTCAGATTATGAACCATGGAAAGCTACCAGCTTTGAAAAACCTGGGAATAAGAAGGTGAAACCTAAAAGGAACCCAACCCGAGCTTGTAGAAAAAATTAAATCCATCATTCTGTCTAGTAATAGGTAGAAAATCAAGGAATAATCATCATAAAATAATGGAAAAGTTCACTACTAGTCCTACACAGTATTTGCTATTATGTAATCTGGCCAAATATGAATAAACATATGATAGGGCAACAGGTTTTATTACTGTTAAAAATATAAGACAAGATAGGGTTGTAGGCGTGTTTGATTATCCTAAACTGTGTAATTATTTAGAAGTCTGATCTGGGCCATAGACGCTATGCATAATAATTAATAGTTACCTCCTTTTAGCTATTTTTTTTCTTTATATATAATTAGACTAATTTTCGCAGATAAGGAATGAAAAATGATAAAAAAGAGAAGCAATCCCAAAGAAATCAGCCTGAGATAAGCCAGCTTGACCATGATTCCTCATCCTTATTTTTCCTGATTTAGGAAAATTGAACAAAGAATTTGAAAAAAGTATGGCAGAGCTAGAAAAGGTCATAAAATTGCTGAAAAGCAATATAAAAAAACCGTTACTGATTAATATTTCTGATTCTAATTTCCCGGCTGATTAATCAGCCTTCCAAGTAATTTGATAAATACTAGTCCGTAAATATTAGTATAGACATCATGTATCATGGGTATAGTCCTAAACTTTGTATTTATTTTTTACATATATTAATAAACGATCTTTCAGGATATACCTTTTATGGCAATAATATTTTCGTATGATTAGAAGCATGATAATCACTCCTGAGTTGATCATTCTGAGATCGTTTCAGCATAAATTAGTCAGAGACATTTCGCATGATGATTGCTCAAGCAATCAGATTGTTGGATAGTCATCTATATTAGGAATTGATTAAAAGGTTCTGGGAAATAAATCGGGTTAAAGTAGAATTTGAGAATAGTTCAAGAACTTCTAGCGATTATTACAGGATATTCACATATGCAGTTAAAAAAATACTATTAAAAACATAGTAAATTTTAATCGCCTATGAAAGAATGAATAATGTAAGGATGAACTTGGGTTGATGAGCAGTTAGGTACTTATAAAAACACCTCATATTCTGCTTATTTGCTAGAAGACTAATCACCTGATTTCTGAAAAAAATAGTTGACTGGACCGATGCATAAAACCGTATCCTTATTGACGAGCGTAAAATAGGAACGAAGAATATCACAATTTGAAAAGGAATCGAGATGTATTTTGGAAAGTGTTACTACTAGAATTAATAATGAAGTGCATGGTTCCAATTTCCTGAGATATCATTGTAAAGAAAAAATCAGGAATCTTGTTTAGGACTATAATGTAAGTGTAAATGATAATAGACATTATATAAGCGTAAGCAGATCTTAAATATCCTTCTACACTCTTTGATGACTAGGCAATGTGTAAATATATGAATGGAAGTTGAATAGCTCGAAGGAGTCAGGCAGGAGCTAGATATTTTGACGAGTTCCGCTCTCATTTTTGGGAAATACCTGAAGATCTATTCAATAGAATCCGTAATATGAATATTTCCAACTGCAGATGTAGTAGGAGAGGTTCTTTACTAGTACCTTCTATTGAGATGGTTGAACGGGCACTAAGTCAGAAATTATTTATCCAAAGAAGTCAAAAGAGTCAAAGCAATCAAAGGAATTATACACGTTTGAAATCACTATCTCGTAATGAAGATGGTAATACAGAAAATCCAGCCGGAGGTGATAACATAACAACTTCATCTGTTCAACAACCATCTTATGAAGCCAATCAGCAATCATCTAATAGTGCAGATGATGAGGTCACTTTGAGACCTGGTAATAATGTAGGACAATGAAAAAAATAATAAAGTTTTTCCATATCAGATCTTTCTCCTTTTTTATTCATATGTATCTGTAAATGCTGTATGAGCGTTTATCAAATAAAATGATACATGCATTCATAAGAAATCTGCAAACTAATCTGTATGAATATAAAATCACTCCTTTTTTCTTTACTATTTGCTCAGAAAAAGACTTTCTCAAATTCTGAATCTGATTGACCGATCATTTTGCTCTAAGAATATTCTTAATATTTTTCCTGGAATCTAGGCTTTGGCAAATTTTTTGGCTATTGTCTAGGCGGAAAGTTTTGCTAGAAATATATGGAATACCCAAACTTCTAGAAATATATGGAATTCCTGAACTTCCAGGAATATTTTTTTCTGGGAATTTTCCAAGACTATATACTTACCCTATTCAAACACATGCTCAGTCAACCGCATTTCAATAATCACTATAAGAGTTTGCTTGATCAATTATCCCCATCTATGAAAAAGGATGTATAGTTACACCTTACAACTCACAAAAATAAACTATTATCTGAGGAGCTGGTTAGGGGTATCCATCCGAACATTGAGGAGTTGCTTACTAAGGAAGTTAATAAATACTATAACAAAAAAAATCACCAGAAGATTAAGATTGAAGTAAATGTGATTCCAGAGGGATCCTCTACCTTGTCTAAGCTAGATGGTTTTGAAAAGCAGTTGGAAGAGCGTGAGGCTTTGGTAAGACAGAAGGAAAATAATATTAAAAAAACTATTGAGACTCAGGTTGCTGAGGAACACAAACGTCTAAAAGATGAATATGATGCTCTTAAGTCTCATCTGAAAAGTGAATATAATAATTATATGGTAGATATGAAACAAAAGACATATTCATTTAAATATCAATTAGAATCCTAGCATAATTCACGCTCAGTTGAGCTAAAGAAGTAATATAAATCACGTATCTCTACTTTGAATAAATCTATAGTTGGGAAAGATAAGGAGATCGGCAAGTTATTCTCTACTATTTCCCAGCTTAAGAATGAAAAACGAGATAAAAGAAGACTGCCGAGTCTATATATAAAGATTTGAAGGATATTATCTTTACTAAAGATATAAAAATTATAGCTCTCAATGATCAAGTAATATTCTCCAATCCTAGTACTAAAAGGGATGGGACAATTGAGCCAAATACATTTATTTCTTTTCATGATGCTGAATATTGGACTAGAAAATAGGAAGATGCAAAGAGTAATCTAAATATCTGAAAAAAATACACTCTTCGAAAACCTGTCTAGGCAAGACTTAGCCGAATAGGCACAGTATTTTTTTTACTAATCTGATCAGTTGTTAAGCTAACCTGATTATTCGTTAGACTAATCTGATTACTTATCGAACTAACCTGATCACTTGTTAGACTAACCCGATCATTGATCTGACTAGACCGCTCACTACACATATTTTTTAACTTCAAGTGTCTTTTAAGAATAGAGGGATATCTGAATTCCTTTTCACAATACATATATGTCCGATCATCTAGTTTTTTTTAGCTCTACAGGAAACCATTCTTCTGGCTCCTTTCCTACAGTAAAGACATTGCACTAGGATTTGTGAACTGATAGGGGGATGGTGAAATCTTTCCATTACATGTGACCTTAAATTCTCCTTTTATTAAAAACTCCTAACCAGTTCGATACTGCTATTGTATTTCAAGAATTACTAAAGATTTAGCATTTCTATCCTGATCTTTTTCTGCAGGCACAACAGAAAATTCATCTATTATAGAGGCTGTATTTTCTCCAGAACTTATTGTTATAGAAACATTATCTATAGTGCCAATGGATATGGATTGACTTGCGACCCCATTAAGCCTATGAATTTTTTTCCTATTAATTTTAATTCCTAAAAGCTCTTCGATAAGTTCAGCAATATTATCTGAAAATATGGAAGAATCAGAATCAGTATCAATCATTGCGCAAGGTATTACCAAACTTCCTATTTTACAATAAATAGTCGCAATATCGTCAGCATCTTTTATTTGTAAAAAATTTATTTCTAAAGGCTTGGGCCAATATATTTGGCTATTTTTTTTTCAACCAAATGACATTGCGTATATGCCTTAATAGCGTGATTTAAAGTATGTCTGCCTCCTGAATAGTTATTATCTGGCAAAGATTCTTTTTCCATAAAATTATTTGCCTTTCTTTTAGCTTGACACTCTTCTTGAACGGTCTGAGAAGTAGACGAAACTTGTAAAAGAGGCTTCTGCTCAGTATTTACTGCTTGTAATAGCGGAAGCAAGACCTCTTGTACTTTTTTTGTAACATTCTCCTATGCTAATTCTCTTCTTTTAACTGTATCATTTGGCATAATAGTATTCAAACAATGTCTTCTAATTTAAGGTATATTGTATTAATAAATTTCGAAATTTCTATAAGAATCTCTTTAGGGTAATGGGGACTATTGATGATATTATAGATTTTAAGGCTATTTGATGCATTTGATCTGTAGCTATGTGAAGTGCCTCTTTAGTATTTTCAGCACGAGATTTGGAAGTAGGGGATTCCTTCTTGTGAGTCTTTTTCATAGCCGACACTTTTACTTTTGAGCTGATCAACATCACGTATTAAAAGCTCTAAATTTGCGTTTGCATAATCAGACTAGAGTTCCGGACGAGTCGAGTTAACTCACGAGTCAGATAAGCCGAGTCGAGTTCAAATCAAGTCGAGTTGGTG
>CAJVPP010003997.1:0-10329 GCA_910592005.1 Funneliformis mosseae
ATATATAAATTATTAAATTTCGAAAGATCATCTGATGATTTACATATATTATAAATTTTGTCCTTATTGGATTACACATAATGTAATAATACATAATTAATGATTGATAACATAGATGTTGCGTTATTAATGGAAGCCACTGTATATGAGTATGAGAACATGAATTTAAAATATAATAGCATGGCATATTATAAGTAGATTCGATATATAAATTTAATATATATAATATGCAATCAAATAATTTTGGTAATTTACCTTCAACTTTTGTTTCATGAAAAATATTGAATAAATTAATATAATAAACAATCTTTTCAGATGAACGAATGATATTAAAATGAAAATATAGTAATCAAAACATATCTATTGAATAATAAGAGACTAAAATTTAGGAAAATAAATAAATTCATAATGAATTAATGTATTTAAGAGGATAATGTAAAAAATGTACCTTTATACAGAAATAGATAGGCAAAATAGATAAAAGAAATTTTGTTGAAAAGTTCAGGGTCAAATAAAATTTCATCATGAAAATGAAATTACCAGTTAAAGTTGTAAACAGTATATAAAATGGAAAATAATTTTTTATGCAATCAGGAAAAAAAATCATGAGATTAAGTATTCGATATTAGTAAATGAGACAAGCGCAGACGAGGATAAAGCAAAGAAAATAATTAAAAGGTGTAATAATAAATAGCCATAAAAAAAAAAGTTAATTAACATTACAAAATATACTAAATATTCTCACAAAATAAATAAATAAAATAGTGTATACATAACAATTGTTCATTATCTTTATTCATATTATCAGATAATCTATTCTGCAAATATATAACTTGATCTTTCCACTTATTCTTATCCCTTTTTAACTCCTCCAATTTCTTTTTTAGCCTCGCCTTCTCCTGCTTGTCCTCTTCATCAAGGCTTTTCCTCAATTTTCTCAATGATTTCAGCAATGTGCCGTTCTCACTTTCTTCGAATTCCTTCAACTTCCTATTTGCCAATTCATGTTATTCTTCTGATTTTTTTAAATATTCTTTAATTACGTCAATAGTTTCCATTGTAAATTTAATATTCATTTTTTAAAAAAGATTTTTTTTTTTTTTTTTTTTTACTATTAATGTGCGATAGCTAGAGAGTTAGTAAAAGGCATATCCTAAGTAAGACAAGTTTGATTCTGCGTTAAGTAACCTCTTAAAGTCTCCGATCCTGATTAAGAGATACAGCAACTCACTTAGAAGCACATCCCTATATGGTTACCATCTAGTATAGACCACCTTGTAACAAGTTATTTCTATGTCACAAAGTTCACTAGACCTTATTGGATACCATCACCTTTAGATAGAAGGCTCACTTCAACCATAGAGTTTGTCAGACCCTATTTTTACCAATCTAATTTATAGAATTTTACCCTATTAATGCCTACCGAGACTGTGGAATTAGGTTCTTTACATAGATTGTGGTTTTGTACCCATAGCATCAAATTCACCTGGAAATTGAACCCAGCTTCTAACCCTAGTGATAATTTGATTTAGAAGATACTGCGGCGTGCAATGTAGTCTATTATTACCTTAGGCACTTTTGCCTCCTTGCAATGAATCCAAATCTACTAATTACTGATTAATCACTTTCTTATTTGTGTAAGAGCCCCTGAATTTAAAGATGTGAGACAGTATTTATTACAGACCTGTCAGCGAAGGTTAAGTTTCTGTTGATCCTTAGTTTCATTTGCATCCACATATTCTTCAAACTCAGTATTTAGGTATAATTAATATTAATCGATAGATTGATTGACCAGTATCTAACATTTATTAATCTAAACGCTCACGTGTTCAGTTACATATAAAATTCTTATGAAAATCATCTAGTTTTATGCCTCGGCTGAGGTCTGAACCTATGACTATCGCAGTGTAATCTACAATAGGGACTTGCACCTTATGGATTAAGTCAGGATCACTAATCCCTTCATTTTTTAAAAAAGAGATTCATAATCTACCAGTAAATCTAATATTATGTAACCAATCAGAAATATCATTTTTTTTTTAGTGTGAAACCATTTTTAAAAATGACAGTATATAGATCCTTTGATGCTTCTGATTCTTTAACACAGTTAGAAATCTTGTAGTCTTTGAACTAAAGTTAAATAGCTTGAAATTAGAGATGTAATAGTATATATTTCTCCTACTAATCTGTTTATAAAAGGATAATAGGTAAGTCAAAAAAAAAATCTTTGGTTAACGATGAATTATAGTCTATTTAACCAGGTGATTGTATAAATTATTAGAAATATATACTGATAAATTTAAGTCATTTTCATTAATTATTTTTTCGAATAATGATTTTTTTATCACAAAATCACAGAATTTCTAATTTTGAAAATTGTTAATATTGCAATTTGTATTATGAAAATCCCATTAAATAGGCTGTGTAATAAATCACGTAAAATTGTCTTTAACTTTCCTTTTTTTATGTAATAAATATGTTACGTCAGATAAGAAGCTCAACAATAAATATTGATTCTCGAATTAAAGAATATAATTATGTTTTGTATATTGTAAAATCAGTAGAATAGAAGCATAATTTACTATCAATAACCATATAAATGACAACAAACGCATAGCAATTAAGCTCTAAAACTATACTAATCTGACCTCTACATAATGATAATATCTTCGATTATCCAAAATGATGCTAACCCATTCTGGCTTTTTTCTACAGATTCAATAATAGCATGAAGTCTGGACATAGTAAATCTTGATGTAAATCATTAGACAAATGATCATGCACTTAAATATTAAGTTAAGAGAATTTTCTTTACAATATAAAACTGAATGTAAAGTTTATTCTTCTTTACCAAAAAATTGTTCCATTGTCTTCTTTGCGCTCTTAAGTAAGATCTTCATCTTATAATTTACAATTATTATTACTCCTTTTTCATCTAATTCTAACAAATTTGCATTAAACTGTGTATTTAGATATACTTTTCATATTTGATGAGTCAGATAATATAAAAGGTGTTTACAATAAATCATTTAATTTATCATGTAATATAATGAAAGTATCAATTTTTAACTGATAAAAACTTCAATTAATTGTTCAAATTTAATATATTTATGACTATGTAATTCTAAACAAATATCAAAAACATATGAAAGATACTAATATAGACATTATGAATAATAGTCATATAGCAGCAATTTCATATTCTTGTTCATAAAACTTTTTAAAATAATGATATAAATGTTTAAATCTTTATAATAAAATTTACAATAAATAAACTAAATAAAAAGCAAATTTTATGATAATATATATAATATGAATTATATAATTATTTACTTAAAGATTATTATTTTAAATATTTTTTTAACAAATTGTTTTCATTTATAAAAATTTTATATTTATAATGACTATAAATTGAATAGAGACCATTAAGATCTTCTTGATAAATATATTTTTTTCTTATAAAAGTATTATAAAGATAATTATGTAATACTATCTAAAAATTAGCAGCTAAATTTTTTTATAAAGCTTTTTTTATATTTTTGAAATATTTTATCAGAAATTTAGTTTTAATAATTGTATCTGATGAAAAAATCTAATAAAAATTAATATCAGTTAAATTGAAAATATAAATTTAAAATTATATAATAAAATATTTACTGATATTCTAATTATTTTATATAAGACAATTTCTATTTATATACAGATGTATTATACACAGATCACATAATATGGCTGACATTAACATTACTTTTACTAATATGAAGAAATTAAAAAAATACCTGTATGATAACTATGTAATAGATAGTATATAATGAATAATAATTTTTTACTGAAAAAATTTTAAGTCCTTGAAATAAATAGTAAAAACTTAAGGTGAAAAGTATGATACCAGTAACAAATATATATCACATGACTTATGTATATATATCTCATGTAAATTTAGAAATTTTCTTTATATAAAACTGATTTATAATACTTTTATTATCTTAATCCTTTTTGTTGACATTTAATAATTTTTAAATATAATTTTATAAAGTTTCAGTTTGATCATATTTGTTTAATATAAGATAAAGAAAATTAAGATCATATAAAATCTGTAATACTATACAATTTTTATCTAAATTATTAATCTTATCTAAAATTCAAACTTTAAAAATAAATATTTATTAATATTTTTATTTTTTATCTTAAATTGAATTTTATTATAAAATATAATTTCTATATAAAATATATGTCAAAGCATTAATCTTTAGATATAAAGTTCACATAAACTTATTTGATATTTAGATTTATATATTTGTATTAAAGAAGTTTATAATTCAACAATTTTACTTTGTTAATTTTTTTAATTTTTAATAAATCTAAGCTAATTAATATTAAATTTTATTCTTTTATTAAGATAAAATCCAAAAAAATTGTTATAATACAAATGTATTATCTTATTCTTTTAATTTACATAATAGAATTTGTAGTTAACTAGTTAATATTTGTATATATTTATTATTAATACCAAATAGTTTATTAACATTAAATTCTGATTTGTGATCTATTTTAAACTAAACTTCTGTTAACTTTTTCTACAAACAATTTAAAATTTATTTTTTTTTTATAAACAATAAGTATATTTTTTTTATCTGTAAAGCTTTGAATATATAAAATTATTTTTTTTCTTAAAATATGATTGATAACTAGCATTAGCATAATTTTATTTTTAGTTTTTTAATATACTAATACTAAAAACTACAAATCCTATATTAAGTAGTTCAGGAAATTCATTTTTGTATTAAATAAGAATTAATACAATGATATAATAATAACTGAAGAACTTATTTATATATTGCTATATTTGAACTGGTTTGCATATATTGCAACCTAATTATTCTAGATTATTACCTAGTTATAGATATATTGTTATTTACTTATGAATATACTATTATCTATTTACTATATTTAAATTCTGTGAGTTTTTTATATTTAAGTTAATATTTATTTCTTTTTATTGTTCTGTAGCCTTTTCATAGCTAAATTATTACTTATATATTTACATTACTCTATATTTTTATTATAGATAAGAAGTTAACGTTTATTAGTATTATTTTGTATTCTTTTTATTATCAAAAAATATATTAAGTAGTATAATATTTTGTGATACAATTTTGGTTAATTTTGATTAGCATAAAACTTTGTATAAGCTAGCTTGACTTAGGAAGATCAATTGATAATTCAAACTAAACTAAGTCAGCTTACAAGCTAACTTTTTTAACTTACATTTATATATTTAAAACTAGGTAACAGGGACTGTTTATAAGTCTAAAACGTTAAAAATATAACACATTTTAAATTCATAAGATAAAGAAATTTGTAATAGATTAGCAGTAAACAAATACTATAAACATCAACTCAAATAAAGAGTAAAGAGACAGACAGACATCTTATATCATTACGTCTAAACTGTAATAATTTTACGCTATACTCTAGACTAATAAAATTCTAACTATTTCACGTAATATCATTGCATTAGCCATTTTTAGATATTATATAACAAGAAGGTATTAAATCTTTTAACAGAATAATGATCCTAAACACACAGCCAAAAAAATTAAAAGACTTCTTTCTAAATGAAGTTAAAGATTGTTAGATTAGTGATCAAATAATCTGAATTTAAATCTGATTGAGAATTTGTAATCAATTTTGGAGAAACGTATGAAAAAAAAAGTCAACAATTTTATAATTAATAAAAAATCAATTACTATAGATGTTTTTATTGATATAATTAAAAAAAATAAAAGGGAATTGAGCCAAAATTCTTCTTAATTTGATTCGTAATATACCAAATGATTGGAATAAATAATTGATGAGAATGACAATAAGCTAAGCTATTGACTTAGTTTAATATTTTTTTTCATTATATGCAGCTAGAGTTAAAAAGAAAAAGCCATTGCTTATAGAATTACTCAAAAAAACTTTGCTAAAAGTATTGTGATTGGACTATAGAAGATTGGTGAAGGGTAGTGTGTTCAGATGAGAATAAGTTCTTGATTTTTGGTTCAGATGGAAGGGAATGGTGTTGGAGAGATCCAAAATTACCTTTTACAACCACAACATATTAAGCTAACTGTAAAGTTTGGTAGAAGTTCTATAATGATATGGGTTATATAGATGCATTTGGTGTAGGAAAGTACTGTAAAATTGATGGAAGAATGAGAGTTATATCGAGAAATTTTAGCAGATGAATTCATGGGAACTCTTAACAAATGTGATTTAAATGTAGATGATAGCATTTTTCAACAGGATAATAATCCAAAATATACAGTAAAAAGCCATACGAATGGTTTGATAATAATAATATTAAGATTTTGGATTAGCCATCACAATCACTGAACTTAAATCCTATCGAACATCTGTGAAACAAAATTGATCGTTGATTGCGATGGCTTCCTGATAATATTACTAGTACAAAACTAATTGATACAATGCCACAAAGAATTAAAGATATACTTAAGGCTAATGGAGGATATACAAAGTGGTAATAATTATATTAAAAAAATTTTGGGTGTGGTAGGTTAGCAACAAATCAAAGAATTTTATGTAATTAGTTTATTCTTTATATTTGCCAAAAGTATTGTTCCACGAAAAAAATATATAACGCGGAATTTTTTAAAAATTTACAAATAAAGTATCAATTAAATTTAAATATATTAAAAATAAAGTCACAGACTTTAAAATTGTTTAAATTTTCGATTTTATTACATGGGTATTATGATTTGAAAGTTTTAAATGAAGTGGAACAATAATTATGGAAGTCACTGTAAATTATGGAAGAAAGTGCCAATTTTGGCGATTATGTACATAAAGAAGAGTAGCTTTAATAAATATTTTATTATTATTTTTCTTTTTGAAATAAATAAAAGAATAAAATTTTTAAATATTATATACTTTATATATTATGTTTTAGAAATTAGCTTGTTTTTTCTCTTTAAATTCGAAGAAAACAGAATTGATTTGTATATGCCAAGTGATATACGATTTCGGACCAATCAGGTTCAAAGGGGGGTACAGGATAAGAGTCTGCACCCCCCAGGTCTAGGATAAAGATCTACACCCGGGGTACAGGTTAAGGAACCTCATATATGAAACGTCTTAATTTCGTACCGTGCTTCGATTGTTTCACGATGCCAATTAAAGAGATCTGACCATGAGAGTGAATCATCTTCAGTTAATTGACAAAGATCGCGATAGCAAACATGTAGAAGGACCTTTATACGGCAAAATTCCTCCCATTGAGGACCATTAATCTGAGGTGATGGTATTATCGCTGTCAGTACTGCGCATACGCCTATGTTGGTTGATCACAGAAATAATGTAATAAACACGGGAGGAGTACAAAAGGGGTATAGAAATGTATCAATCTTGTGGAAATTTTGTGAGTGATTTACACGATTTATCCTGGCAAAACTGCAAAAACACGGCTAAAAATGATGGAATTGCATAGCAAAGCGTGTGTTGCCGAAAGTATCATATTTGAGGTTGACAATGAAAAAGAAGAAAGCGTTAATCTGGAGGAATATGAAAACTTTTCTTGCAACTTAGCAATAATATTAGCAAGAAACAGGGAAGTGGTAGCAGTAAGATTGATCCACCACGCAAATAAATGTGATGTTTACCTTGCTAAAAACAGCCCTTGGACCAACATAGATGTTGAGTATATCGACGAAATCGAGAAATATGTTAAAAGTTTGTCTAAAGATGCTCACATCAAATTAGAAGTTGCTTTGGAAAGAGAAGATGTGGGGAATTTATTCGGACGTGTATTGGAGTATTGTTCTGCTAAGATCGATAATAGATTTGAAAAACTTAAGGGCGACATAAAAGATGATATAAAAAATAATAAACAAGATCCGCATATTAGAACTTTTATGGATTATGCAAATATTAACGCTAAGAATATAGATGAAGTAGATGGATACACTTTAAGTCCGGTATGTAATAATTACTATAAGGAATTCAATTTCTAAGACATATTAGAAAGTTGGGATCATATTATGCGGGTTTGATAGCATGTGCTTGTAAGTCTCAGTACAAACTCCAATTTGCTAATATACGTGTGCGTAGAATTGATCCCGTTATTATTAATCAACCCATATCTTTTTGGAAGAATACTGTCCAAAGGTATATTCCTGATCCCGCACAGTATGAAGAATTTAAGAGGAGATGTTTGAACGATAAATACATATCAGGAAGACTAACCAATATATATGGTAGCGTAGATGGACTGGACAACGAAGACATCAAACAACGCATGTATTTACATGCAGAAATGAACTTATTATAAGATATTGTAGATTATCACGATCATAATAAAGGCAAGGAGATATTTATAGCGGTATCTAAGAGAAGTTGTTACTTATATGAATCATATATTAGATTTGTAAACAGAAAAGGATATAAAGTCTACACTTCTGGAGCGCATAAGAAATTATTTTCTAAATGGTTACTTCCGGAATTAAAAGACATCTCCCTCAGAAATGAATCCTTGAATTATATGATAAACCAACTTGATAAGGTCATTAATAAAGAAATAGCAAAACATTAGCATAGTGGCGAGGTCTGATAGTGACGGAGAAAGTGTGAAGACAAATAAAAATACTAATGTTTATGAAAAAGGTTCTAACTTATTCGTGGCTAAAAAGCCTAATAAGTAAAAACTACACATTAAAAAATTCTAGTTAATGATAACTTTATTTTGTATTTTACATATATTTTTTCTATAACAAAGCTTAATTAGTAAATTTGTTACTATATGATGAGATTTTGCATATTCAATACTACCAAACGCTAATTTTTTCGATATCTATACGCCTACTTGGTTGCTTTTATAATTTCCAATATTGCACAAAAATCGGTATGGTGAATATTAAGAATTATCATGGGACATCTATAAAATCAGGCATTATACAGACTTTATTGATCTATTTCATTTACTATCTTGATCATTGATATACGCAGTCATTAATTCAATGCCTTGAATTTTCCGGAACAAATAGACTAGTCTACATTGCGGATGTTGCATATGATGTCGAGCCAAGTTTGCCTGATGACTCTTCACGCCTCGAAACGATACCAATAACTTTTAGATTATAAACTTTTTGTCACGATCAGTGTTGTATACGAAGAAAATTTTTATTAAAACGAAAAATAAATACAAGTTACCACGTTACTACGTTTCTATCCCGATCTGAGAATCATCCGTCATCCGTAATCTGCAATCACGTGATTGGCAGATCATCCTTAATCTGGTGAACGGATATCCGATTATCCGCCCGTTGCACCCGTTAGATTATTAGTTATTTATTAGAAATACAAAACTGCCCAATATTTTTATAAATTAAGTTTATCTCGTGTTCTATAACATCATCTTGAGTGATTTATGTGAATTAAATTAACATCGTGTGTAAGGCATTGCCTAGTTATTTATTATTATATGTTATTTTATTATTTGGAAAAATAAAAAAAGTATCGAATGTTAACTATGCATAAGAAAACTTGATTTATAACTCTCAAAAATTGAATCTAAATGCTTACTATTCCGTTTTAAAACGTCAACCTTTTGAATAATCTAAATCTAGGATACATTCTAGTTCTCTTTGCAGTTAACAAATTTCCGGCATCTGAAAACAACCTTTCACTAGCTAAGTATTTTTAACAAGTAAATTTAGAACCGGAAACTTTTCTTTTCGCTCATATCACACATGTAAATGGATAAACTTCTAAATCAATTTCTTCCAACTGTAAATAAAAACCAACCTTATCATCTGCTAGAGAAACCTTTTTCTTTAAATTTGCAAAATCTGTAAATCCTTTTTTGCCTTTACTCTCATCTACATTTGTGGATGGTGGTGATAAATTAGAATTATTGTTTTGATCTTGAGACTTTAATTCTTCATACTTTTCTCTTAATAAATTTTCAGTTGCTTGACGTTCTGTAATAGTAACAAAATTGAGATCTTTCATCCTTGGATCTAAAAGACTAGGAAGAAGCATATCAGGTGATATAAGATTATTCCAATAATGATCTATAGCTACAAAAAGGTAGAGTTTAATTTTTTAAATTAAGCCATTACAATTAGCAGGTTCGCTAATTCTAATTTTTCTAGTAGCATTAACTGGTGTCATTTTCTATTGCAATCTCTTCATCAAATGCCACTTTATCATTATCACGAATAATTTTTCTAGCTGCTAATATATCACATAATGTTGTAGGATGAAATTGTTTTTTGATATCAATTAATATAGGAATTATTATTGAATGTGTATAGATTTGAAAAACTT
>CAJVPP010003998.1:0-10328 GCA_910592005.1 Funneliformis mosseae
AAGATAATTTATCAGTTGCTTTCTAGCCTTCGATATAGGACTATACCTTTTTCATCAGACGTAATATATTTGTATGTTCAAATTGTTTCTTTTGAAACAAATTGCTTCTAACAACCTGTTGATCAATCCATTTTCTTGAAAATATACATAGAAATCCTTAACCAGGATTTAATACAAATTCATAAAGACTGACAATTACTTCAACAACTAATTGCCTCTCCAGTACCCTCTGCAACTAGTTTATCAATAACTCCAGTTACTATCCTTTCACCAGAAATAATAATGGCAGCTATTGGTGAACAAATTAGATTAGCTTTTGAAGGAATTTTTGGAATAGATGAAGTTCGATTAAATGCATTAGGACAAACTGAACGAACTACAGCAAATGTTGATTACTTTTATGGCACTGAAGCTGAAGATCCTGTAGAATGGCTCGCTACCTTTGAAAAAGCTGCTACCATTAATCGATGAATTGATGCTGCAAGGAAGAAGGTCATAGCTGGAGAATATTTAAAAGAAGCTGCAGCTGACTAGTTTGAAGAAAATACAGTAACTATGGAAGATAATTGGGCCACAACTACAAATAATGGAAACAATTTTGTGGATATGTTCAACACCAGGTTTATTAACGAAACCCAAAAGAATCAATAGTATCAGGAGTTAACTTCCTTATGATAACATTCGGACGAATCAGTGAATTCTTATGCTAATAAATTTCGTAAATTAGTAAAAAAAGTAGGATTGACTGATAATACCTAACAGAAATGAATGTTTTCATAGGATTAAATCCAGCTTATACCCCAATGGTGTATGCACAAAATTCCAACGATTTAGCTGCCACAGTAAATGCCGCCAGAAATATTGAAATCGGTTATAATTTCACCACTGGAAAAACTCCAGGAGATATTAATGTAACACCATCTACTTCTACTCTTACTCCATCGAAACCCGCTCCAGTTATTAGTACTGAAATAGATAAACTCACAAAGAAATGGAATAACTTACCATAAATTATGCCAATTTATCTTCAGCAATGCTAGCTCAACCACCAGCTCTGAGAAGAAGAAACAGATCCAATGAAACTACTTATAGGTTCCAGAATATTAGATCTAATACTAACGCTTATCAACCTCAAAACACTGGACCCAATTATTTTACCTGCTTTAATTGCAATGCTTTAGGACACATTGCAAGAAATTGTATTCAGTCTCAAAGGTATCGTAAAAATAATTGTAGACCCCATTTCAGCGAAACTAGAGAAATACATTTAGCTGATCAATATCTCAATGAAGAATACGACAACTATAGCTACAAAATGGATGAAAATGAAGAATATAAAGTTTACTTGAACATTCAATTAAGACCATACCCCAATAATCTAACGTCTAAAAATTGAAGGGTCAAATGCGTGGAGTCTTAAAGAGAAGAAAACCTTAAAAGGTTTCTTAAATTAACAGTTATACTGAATCTCGTTGAAGAGTTCGTGCAAACGAATTCTGCTCTAATGCAAACTGAAGCTTCTAGTAATCCTAAAAATATAAAAAGATTAATTCTGACTCTGATAGAATAACTTACAGAATTTAACGTTGCCATTTACCTTCAGAATCTTCCATGTGGATTATCAGTTGGACAAGCCATTTACACCATTCCAAATTATCATTCCGGTCTAGCTAGGGTCATAAGGAGATCTAGAGAAAAAGCTTCCAAAGAATCCAAGGAAGCCAATTTAACCGAAAGCAATGACAAACTCACTTCTGCAGCTAAATGTACTTTGCAAATCGGAAGGAAAGCCTAAACTGCTATAATTGATAGCAATGCAGCTACAAGCATTATTACAAAAGCCTTGCTGGATAGGTTAGATTATAAAATCGATCAAGTCTCGAAAATGATCATAATCATGGCAAATAAAGCTAGGACTCGCTTTTTTGAAAATTGTAAACAATGTTCCAGTAGTAATAGGAAGAATTGAAATTCTGACTTCCTTTCAAGTTCTAGAATCAAGAGACGAAATCTTGATTCTAGGTAATGATTGGCTCCGGAATTCAAATGCTAACATAGACTGGAAAAAATCCACCTTGACCATTAGGAAGAAACAGACTATTACTCAAATCCTGATTACCTTCACGAAAACTTTGAAAGTGGTAACTCACGATGCATCAGAAGAAGTTTTAGAAGACGAATATGAAGAGGAATGTCTCAAAGAAACGCTGATTTATTTCTCTGATTCCTCTAAAGAAGATTCAGCTGACTAAGGTGAGCTGGAATTTAACCTATGGATAAACTTCTACTCTCCAGAAAGTTCTGAAGCCAAAATGGAGGACGACAACAATGCCGACTCGATAAATGCCAACAAAAATCCAGCTGTATTTTTAGCTGAAACCGTTTAAGATAAACCTGTACTGATAAATCAAACTGGACCTCTGGATCATCATCAACAAGAATTTTTTCAAGGCCTTCTAAATGACCATTCTGATATCTGTGCTAAGAGCCAGACTAGGATCGAAAGAACGAATTTAATTAAACATCGAATTTTAACTAATGATGTTGCGCCTATCGCACAAACCCTGTATTGAACCAATCTAAAGAACTGGGAATTCCTTAAGAACTAAATAGTTAAAATGGAAGAATAGGAGATAGTCTGCAAATCTTCAAGTCCTTGGGCTTCGTCTGTAGTAATTGTAAACAAAAAAGGTGGTGACAAAAGAATTTGCATAGACTATCGTAAATTAAACGCGATTACAAAAGCTGATGCTTATCCTTTACCCTGAATTGACGATTTATTAGAAAGTTTTGGAGCTGCCCAATGGTTTACTACATTAGATTTTGCAAGTGGATACTAGCAAGTAGCTATAGATAAAGCGGATATAGAGAAAACAATATTTATAATACCTTTCGGGCTATATGAATTCTTAGTAATGCCTTTCGGACTAAGCTATATGCCTGGAACCTTCCAAAAATTAATGAATAAAGTCTTACAAGACTTTTTCAGAGATTTCATTGCTGTATATTTAGACGATGTTATAATCTATTCAAAAGGGAATTTTGAAATGCATCTGGACTATATATATCGAGTATTCCAAGCTATTTAACATGCAAATTTAAAAATCAAATTAAAGAAGTGCTATTTCTGTTTGCCTAATATTCATTTCTTAGGATATGTAGTATGATGAAATAGAATTCGTCCAGACCCAGAAAAATAATTAAAGTCAAGAATTTTCCAAGACTGACGAACCTTACGCAACTTTATGCTATACTGGATTATTTTTATACTATCAAAAGTTTATAAAGAATTTTTTAAGGATTGCTCGACCCATGCTTACTTTATTAAAGAAGGATGAACCCTTTCTTTGGGGAGATAAACAATAAATAGCATTTGATCGACTAAAAGAAATGCTAATCAAAGCTCCGATCTTAAGTTATCCTAATTTTAATAGACCTTTTATTATCTATACAGACATATCTGGAATAGGTCTAGGAACTGTTCTCTTATAAGAGCAAACAGATGGAAAAGAACATGTTATTGCCTATGCAAGTCGAAGTCTAAACTCAGCTAAAAAGAATTATGTCATAACTGATCAAGAATGTTTAGCAGTTATATAGGCCATAAGACATTTCCAACATTATTTAAGCATAAAACCTTTTGTACTTGTAACCAATCATTCAGCTTTGAAATGGTTACAAACTTCTAAATTACCTAAAAGTCAAAGAGCAAGATGGGTAATAGAGCTACAACAATACGAATTCACTATTAAACATAGACCCGAAAAGGCTAATACAAATGCAGATGCATTATTGTGAATACTAGATGAAATAGAAGTCTTTTTCTTAAATTTTAAATCAAATGTAGAAACTGGTTATAATTTCTCTATCGAAAATAACTATATCACAGATAATCCATCTCATTCTGAGAAAAATAATGAATATGAGACTGAATGGTTCGTTTCAAATCCTTTACATAGCCAGAATCAAATGTTAGAAAATAAACTTTTTGATGATTAGTTTAAGCTAGTAATTACAACTGTAGGATATCAATTCCTACCTGAAGAAATGCAGGATATATATAAAACAAATATAAAAATTAAGCAAGTGATAGCGGGATAACCTATAAATAGTGAAGGATCTAGGTATAATTATTCCTATAATATAGAAAACCATCATCTGTATACATACTGTAAAGCTTGTAAGACTAATTTACCTTACAACACTATTAAACACGAATGTGTAATTGGATACAAATTAGGTCAAATCCAACCAGACATGGATCCAAGATATTTAGACAATCAAGTATGGTAGAATAAGTTGATAGAAGTTAAAGCCCAATCATTAAAAACTCAGATGTAAGTGTTACATAGAACACTTCAAAAACTCCCCTTTTACCCATCTCTCTTGAACATATTTAACCTGAGTTTTCTGAATTAGATAAAATATTTTTCTTTATTATTTTTTTTTACTGCCTTTATTACTTAGGGTGAAAGTGAAAGTGTATGCAGTGTGACATACAGCCCATCATGGATATCAATCAATATAATTGTATTTACTCTTATCTTACACAACAAATTATTCCCACTAAATTAATAATCCCCAAATCTATTAAACAATTTAAAAATTTTTGTATACCTTATATAGTTCAAAATAATTATTTATATAGAAATGACAAAAGAAACCCTGGAAAGTTATTAAGAGTAATTAGAACTCATGAAATGGAAGCTATTTTATATATGATGCATAATGATCCAACAGCTGGAAATTTTACTACTGATATTATGTTTAATAAAATTAGAAAAAGATATTATTGGTCTCAAATGTATAAAAATATTCGTACATATGTTAAAAGCTGTGACAAATGTCAAAGAAGAGGAAACCAAGTAAACATGAAAATTTACATCTAATTGCAATACAAGCACCTTTCTATCAAATCAGAATTGACTTTGTAGGACCTCTACCTATAACAGACCAAGAAAATAAGCATATTATAGTGGCCATTGATTACTAAGTGGCCAGAGGCAAAGGCTGTACCAAAAGCAACTGCTTCTAAAGTAGTTCAATTTATTTATAAAGAAATTATTTGCAAACATGGATGCCTAATGAAGATATTAACTGACAGAGAAATCCATTTTAATAACCAAATGGTAAATGAATTGATGAATAAATTTAAGATAAAACATCTCCTATCAACTCCTTATCATCCTCAAACCAATGGTCTAGTAGAAAGATTTAATAAAACTCTATGTGAATCTTTAGCCAAAACTGCCCAAGAAATTTCAAATTGGGATTTGCAAATTGCATCCACATTATTTGCATATCAAACTTCCAAGCAATCAACAACCAAGATATCTCCCTTTTACTTAACATATGGAAAAGATGAACAATTATCCCTTGATGAACCAATTAAAGAAAATGTAACTCTAAATCAAGATATAGAATCCTTAGTGGATGATTTACTGCAAATCAGGGGAAAAGCTAAAAACTATGTGGAAAAATCATAAGTAAATCAGAAAGATCGACATGATCGTAACCTAAAGAAGATCTTTCATTTTAAAATAGGGGATAAAGTTTTGTATTACCATGTGGCAAAAGAAAAGCAATAATCTGAAAAACTAGAACCAAAATGAAAAGGACTATACTATATTCATCAAATTTTGTTAAATGGATCTTACAAAATAAGAGAAATAAATGGAAAAGTTTTACAAATATCTGTTAATGGAGATCTTTTAAAACAATATCATGATCGACAAAGTTGAGAACCTCAAATAGTTATATAGTTCACCTATTCCTTTTTATCATTTATTTTATTTTATTTTTTTTCTCTTTCTTCTCTGTTATTTTTTTTTTATTATTTTATTATTATGTCTTTAGAAGATTTCAAAAGTGATTTGACAAGAAGAATCTCCAATAACCTTATCTTTACTATACCTCTTTATACAGATAACATGAAGCTAAAAAAGAAAATTGAAATAACTTATCATATGCTAAGAAGAGCCTCAATCCTTAGGGACCGTATATAATGATGATAAATGCCTTCTATCTTGAACAACTATTAGAAAAAGAAACTTTTTCTCCAACTCAACATACTTACTTTAAAGGTATAATTACCAAATATTATTATATAGCATCAATACGAATCTATTTCATTTTTGAATTCCTAGAACCAGAGTAGATTCAACATTCTCAATATCTAAATATTTCTGAAATATGCTCAATGAAAAAGAAAAATTATCAATCTTTAAGGGAAGAAGCAATGTTGATTTGGTCTGGAGACCAAAATTTAGGGAAGGAAATTGAAACCAGCAGAAACTGACAGACTAGTCATATATGCCAAATCTGCCAAATCTGCCATATCTGCCAAATAGGACAGACATAATATTTATTATTTTTCTATTATTTTTATTACTATTATCATTTATATCATATCTAATATAATTAGCATATCTGTTAGCTCTGTTATTATTGTCAGTATTATCATAAATATCATAGATTTTCTTTAATTGTATTTTCCTATATAAAGGGCATGAAAATGCCTTGGAAAAAGGGGAGATTGAAAACAGATTCCTACAAGTTCTTAACATTGTATTCAAAATACATTTAATAACAATAATAAACACACTTAACATTTTGCAAACATAAAACTTATAATTTATTTCTTATTAACTAAATAAACTCTCTAATAAATAGCATGTTAAGTTGATTAGATTTAAGTCATAGCTATTGCCTTCCTGACTTCAAATCATAGTTAACTTATTCAATGGAAAGATTAACGTTAACAGTAGGAATGATATTATTTTATTGTCATTACCGTTGTACTTCTACTTTATTGAATTAGAAATTTTATCTTGATACACTTGGTCTCCTATTCATGATTGAAAATTGAGCAGCATCATTATGACTGATGAAAAGAATGACTATGATATGAAAATGAAGCAGTGGTCAATGATAAGTTTATAGGTAAGGTATTAGAATTATTACTTGTAATTGCCATAGTTGCATAGAAGTTAAAGGTTACGATTTGAATGATCTTTTTTGACTTGACAAATATAGCATATTTGATGAAGATGAAAGAGCGACCAAACTTATCAACTTATCATATATAAAAAGATTACAAAATGTGATAATTGTCAAAAGCAAAAATATTATTATAATAACTAATTTCCTATCTTTATTTTATCAATCATTTCAAAAGTGTGTAATTTCTGGATTAACACTGAATACATATACAAATAAGTTGTTAGAAACTAAATAATAGAGAAAATATGATCTGAATATGTTGATGTCAGATTGATTTGATTTAATTATTTAATACTAATCTGTCTCTTTTAAACTGTGTTAGTTGCGTATTTTAGATTTTTATCTCCGCTTATTAAAGAAAGACTAGGGAAAAATATGGAGTCTTTGCAATAGAAAGGGAGAAAACTCCAAAAAAATTAAAATTTTAGTTTATAAGCCAAAAATGTTCTAAATACTATAATTTGTTCAGATTTATTATTAACTCATTTTTTATTTTATTTTGAGTTTCCTCCCTTTCTATTGCAAAGGCCTCATATTACTTTCAACAATCGATATTACCCATCATCAAATTCTATTAGAATGAACAAATTGATAAATAAAAAATTGAGAAATATAATAATAAAATACATTGGAAAATTGTTTTTTTAAAAAGCATGCTAAACCTTATCTTTTCAAATTTTTTTTTTTTTTAATCACAATTATAAAATCTGAATCCAATATTCAACCCAACTGCAAAACAACCAAAATCTTGATTAAATCCAGCATAAAGCAAGCTAGAAGCGTACAAAGCAGAAGATGAAGGTTTAGATAAATTCATTTTTCTTTGAATTTTTTTGTAAGAAAAGATTCTAATTAACGAAAAACTTTATTTTCATTTTTAAAGCTTTGTCTTAAAAAATGTGTATAAACTATTTTTGACCAGATTGAGAACATTTGGAATTGAATGTCCTTGTCAGCTCGACTGAATAAGATCAATTATTCATTATCATAACATGATATAGGTATAGGAATAGAAGAATATTAAGTTTTGGAATTGATTATCAATCCTTTTATATAGCATCTTGATCATCAGATACATATGTAATTCACTAGTTGATATATTGAATTTCTGAGTTATTCATTATCTGAGAGAGGTACCTTCAGTCAATTTTAGAGTTCTCGACTATAAAGTTTTATGCTTAATTATCATGCTATTAAACGTTGATATTTATGATTTAAATTTTAAAAATAATATAAAATTTATTGAATTGAAATCAAGAAATACTTAATAAAGCATATTCAATGATTTTATTTTATGTGAATTACTCTTAAATTGGAAATCATATCCATATAAATGATTAAAAGTATTGCTATTATACTAAAATTTACCTGTGTTATAAATGATAAGATAGCGAGATTTTCTTAACCTTGAAAGTTCACTTAATTCAACCATTTAATCAATAACATCACTATTTTATTGTAATTTAAAATTTAATTTCTGTGCTATTGTTTTTCTTTTTCAGATTAAAATAGGTTTATTGTGATCGGGAAAATCACCAGTAATTTTATGATATAATTATATCATAAAGTTACTGGTGATTTAGATTAGTTATAAAGGTAACTTCATAGTCTGCCGGTATCTTTATAATATAGTGGTAACTTTATAGTCTACTGGTATCTTTATAATATAGTGGTAACTTTATAGTCTACTGGTATCTTTATAATATAGTGGTAACTTCATAGTCTACCGGTATCTTCATAATATAATGGTAACTTCATAATCTGCTAGTACCTTCATAATATAATTATAATTTCATAGTCTGCTGATAACTTCATAATCTAATTACATAATCTGATGGTAATTTCATAACCTAATATCATAATCTGATGGTAATTTCATAACCTATATATAGGTATTTCCTTTGTGTTTATAGCATTATTTTAACTGTTTTCTGTATATTACGGTAGTAACTTCATAGTCTAATAGCAGATGTAGTACTTTAATTTAATGGTGATATTACGATCTAATAGTAACTGCTTTCTTCTTGTTTCTGAGTTATTTACATGTTAAATTCTTTAATAAGATTGTTAATCCTCTGTAGCTGTTTTGATATCTGATTTTATGTTGTAAATGTTGGTCTTCTGCACCTGATTATATGCTAGATTTTATGTTGAAGTGCTTTCCCTTTGTGCCTATTTGGTTACCTTTTTAGGGGCTGAAATGGTGTAAAAAAAGATGACAGATAGCGCGGTTAATTTGCTATCTCTATTTTCAATAACAGCCTGTCATGCAAAATTTCAGCAACGATCTGTTACCCAAAATGCTTTTCATAATTATACGAGATTTTATTAGTCTATTATTACAAAATGAGTAAGTATAATGTTTATCTTATTTATCTTATTCATTTTATAAAGTATATTCATATTCTGTAAGTATTTTTATTATATTTTTTTTCTTATCTTAATTGAATATAGAGTAAATATTAGGTATGGTAATATCTATGCGAGTATTACATGTAAAAAAGTTCAATTTGCATAACTTTCAAGGAATCATGTCTGACCCATTTGATTATCGGAATAAAGTGACTTTAAGATATACAATTTGAAAGATCAAAGCTGATGTCATTTTACAGCCCAACTATTGCCTATTTGTTGCCAGTATGTGTATGCCAATTTTGCATTCTAAAGTTGGAGATGTAATATATATTATCTTAGGCAGCTCATTTATATCATACCCGAGTACATGTTTAGAAAAATGAAGGCTTTTCCCAATATTTTAAACAATGCTTACGGAAAAGCCTTCATATCATATCTGGATACATATTTAGAAAAGATAAGTTTTATGCAAAGGTTATATCATACTCGAGTACATACCACTAAGATAGGGGTTTCTTCCAATATTTATATAATAATTCTGAAAAAGTTCCTATCTAAAAATATATATCTAGAAACTTTTCTTTTACGATTCATTTAATAAGTTTATTATCATTTTTTTTACACTCATCAAAAAAAATAATTAAATATTTCAGAATATATTGTGATATAATAACTTTATCTACTGTCAATATGTATACCTCAACTATTTTCAACCAAACTGATCACAAAACTTCATCCGCTATGATAATACTGAGTTTTTAGCTAGCATTCTATCACATAATGAGATCATAGCAGAATATGATAACGGGATAACTGCTATACTTCAATAAAGCCTATTTAGCAAGTAATCCATACATTTCATTCTTACTGAAGTTAGTGATGATACCTCTGAATATACAGTAGCGGTCATAAGTATCTGACCGCCTCTAACTCCGGCTACAAGTAAGTAAATTCAAAATTTTTTTTTTTAT
>CAJVPP010003999.1:0-10328 GCA_910592005.1 Funneliformis mosseae
TGAACCTGTGGCTATTGCAGTGTAACCCACAATAGGAGCTCAGTTGTTACCAACTGAACTAGGGATGCCGATCCCTTCTTTCTTTTAATATACATATATTATACAATATAAAATATATACAAATTATTACTAAAAATAGATAAATTACATATAAAAAAAAATTTACATAAAAAACTAATATAATTTTTTATTTTATTAATAAAATTTAATAACTAATACATATAATTTTTAGTTTAAATTTCATATACTGATAATAATTAAATAAAAATATTATATGAAATATAATAATTAATAATATTTATATTTTTATTATATTACATACATAATAAACTACCTTTAAATATTTAATCTTACTTAATCTAAAAGTTTTAAATAATTTAATTAAAATATGAAAAATACATTATTAAAAACTTTTTTGTTATATAAACAACTGAAAAAGTTATATTATACTACTATTACTAATAAATTTTATATGATATACTATGTATTAACCAATATATTTAATTTAATAATAAAAAAAAATAGCTAATAAAAATAAATTTCTATTATACTTATATAAATAGCGTAGTTATATATATAATTAATACTAATTTTAGACTTAAAAATTTTAGCTACAATTTTATCTAATAACAAAGTAAGTAAATAAAGTCTGAAATATATATAAACAAATAATACTTTAGGATCAAAAAATGCTTCTAATATTTTATAATTAATGTTATAATTAAAATATTTACTATTAATGATTTTTTGCAAAAAAAATTTGATTAAAATAAATTATTTCAGAAAATATTAGAAAAAAAAGACATCAATGAAAATTATTAATTATATGTTAGAACTTTTTTTTAAAAAATAAAACTTATATATAGATTTTACATAAGTAGATCATATGATATTAATATAAAAGTTTAAGAACATACTGTAATTTCTTTTAAATTTGTATTTACAATACTTATATATTTTTTTTACTACTTTTTTAAATTTTTTATAATACAAATATACCGTATCATTTTAAAAATAAGCAACCCATAATATACTTTTTTTATGATAATTATTTTATTTATTATACGTATTTTATTATATTATTTTTATATACTAATAATAAATATTTATTTATCACTTGTTGTTTATTTTCAAAACAGTATAGTAAGTAATAATTATATTCTTCACAATTTTATAACTATATTCTATCCTTTAAATATATACTATTTTTCAAAATAATTCTATCTTAATAAAGTAATTTTCAGTTTTTTATAAGCTGTATTATCCTGATTATTAAATAAAAATTCAGTATAATATATTAATAAAATCAAAAAGTTTTTATATATAAATTAATAAATTGAAAAATAAAGATTAAATGTATTATTAAAAGTAATATACTATATTATATAATAATTATGAAAACTTTTTATATTTCTAACTAATAAAGTAGAATCTATTAGTTAATTATATAATATATAGGCATTTTGCAATAAAAAGTAGGAAAATTACCAAATAAATTTTTTGAATTAATATTAAATCTGAATTTATTTTATTAAAAAATAATATTTAATATATAAAATAAAAAATTTTTTTTGGTAATTTTCATTTTACTATTGCAAAATATTAATATATAAAATATTTTTTATTTTAATTAATAAAAACAGAATTTATTAATTAATAAAAAATAGATTTATCAATATATTATTTTTCAATCTGCAGAATAAAAAATAAAATTTTTTGTAAAAAAAATTACTTCTAATAATTTTGACTGATTATGAATAAATAAACTAGTAAAAGTTATTTTAATATTATACTACATATTTTTTAGGTAATTAATCTCATATAATTAAAATAATATTTGTGAAAACTTACAAAAAAAAAAGATTAAGAATGAAAATAACTTTAGCTTGTAATATTATAATATCTAAGCAAAAACTTATATAAACTGAATATAAATTTATATTTATTTTTTATAAGATCATTAAGCTATACAGTACTTAAATAGTTTTTTAAAATATTATAATATAATAATTCTTTTTAATTAGTCTTTACAATCTGTTAAAAATTTATAATATTTTTTTTAAGATATTCTTTTCTCTTTATTATTTTACAATAAAATCACATATTAGTCTTTAAGATATCACAGAAGAATTTACTGTCTCATTTTTTTTTAACCTTAATAATAATTAAAAATTCTCAAAATTAATATTAATTAATGTCATATTAATAAAAATATTTCATTTTTTTTGGATTAATTCTAGGAATTTACATTTAAGTTTTATTTAATATACTTATTTAAATTTTCTTAATAATAGATTTTGATGATATATTCATAAATAAATTAACTAAACTGATTTTAAAGGAATTACTTAAAAAATTAGAAAAGTTTACCTTATTTTTGATAGTATATAATTTTAATTATTAACATTATTAACAATTTTTTTGAGATTTTTAATTTTCTAAATTTTTTCAATTATTAATATTATTATAGTTTTCAAATTGATTTAATCTATAATATATCAAATTTGAGGTTTAGTAAGTCTTAAAATACTATTAACATTACAAGTGATCTGATTAATTATATATAGTCAAAACTCAATATAACAAATTTAGTATTCAGAATATTTAGACTTTTATTATCCCTTAGATTATAAAGATTTATAGACAAATTTGTCTGTTTATTTACTATAAATTTTCTTTTGGTTTACTTTTATAAAAAATTAAAATTTATTTTTAAATTAATTTTATAAATATGTATTATATTATAATAAATTTTATTTTTTAATTATATAATAAATAATTTACAGTTACTTATAAGCTAAAAATTTGTAATTTTTAAAAAAATTATAAATTAACAAATTTTATCATTGACCTTTGATAATCTTATTAACATTTACTTTTAGTAATATTAATCATAATAAAATATTATAAAATTTATTATGAAAAATAACTTAATTATTACACTTTTTATAATTTATTAAGAAATTTATGACTTTTATTAGTAGTAAAGTAATTCAATTAATTCCTAAACATATAATTTAAAGAATTTTTTAAAAAATTATTATAATAATTTTTTTAAACTTAATAATCAGTGAAAATAATACAATGAGTCTATTTTAGTTAAAAATCATTATCACATCAATCATTTTCGTAAAACTATTAATGTCAAATAAAAAAAATATTTTATATATTAATTTATATTAAAATTTTATATGTAACTTTATATTATTTTAAAATTAAATCTTACTAATTTTTATTGAGATTTAATAATTATTAAATAACTTTAATTAGAAACAATTGGTATGATATATGAAAAATTATTAAACTACTTTAATATTTTTATATACAAAACTCTGTTATATATAATTATTAGATATAATATCATGAGGTTTTAAGTGAGCATTTTTGTTTGTAATAAAGACGAGAGAAGTTTTACAAAACTTGCATTTCAACATTCTTCTTACCTTTTTTTTTACAATTAGTAAAATATATATTGTAAAATATCAAAACAAAGTTATAATACTTCCTTACCTTTATCTTTTCACTTTCTTTAGACTATATTAAAGAAGAAAATAAAGCAAATATTAGTAATAATTTTTTTAATGAATATGAAGGGTTTTTACTAAATTTCAAAATTTAATTTTACCTGATGATGACAATAATAATATTAACTTTGAAAACTTTGAATTTAATAACTTTAAAAGAGAAAATCAAAAGAGTGTTAATAAAATATTTAAACTAGAATTTGATAAAATCATAGATAATTCAGAGTAAATAAAATTTACTTCATGTATAATTATTGATTTTATTAATGACAAATTTTAACAATATAAAGAAATAGAAAATTTAAAGCAGTTATATAATTTATTTGATATATGGCAGGTTAATAGAAATGCAGTTAAAAAATCAATGGTATTTTGTTAAAATTAGGAGTATGTAATTCATATTTTCAATTTAATAACAAATATTTACATAAATCATGAAGTAAATAATCAGAAAATTTTGAGAAAAAAATTATTCAGTGATGCTGATGTTTTTTTTTATAACAAATATGTAACATTTTCTTTTGAGGTATAGGACATATTATACATTTTTAGTATTTAAATAAAACAAAATATTCAAGTTTCTTATATTAGACAGCATGCGTGTAAAGTATTATAACCATATCTACCTTTATGTAATAGAGTTTTTGATAATATTAAAAGTTCTCAATGTATTTATTGTTCTTGTTATAAAAGTTTAGGTGGTCATCTTTATCATTATCCTGGTAAAGAAAAAAGAACAATAACATATATTACAGAAGAATTACATGTTCATAATATAACAAAAAATCTTGAATTTTTGGCTAATTGGTTAACAAAAGTTGTACAAATAAAAAATAATGAAATTAAAAAGAATATATTAGTAAAAACTGTTGAATCTCTTCTTTCCTTTAATACTATTCTATCAACTATTTTACTATTTCTTTCTTAACTTTAAATATATCAATCAATCAAAGATGCCATTTTAATAGTTTATTTATAATAAAGATTTTTTCTATAAATATTTTTAAACAAAAAGAAAATATAAAAATTAATAAAATCTTGAAGACAATCTTTTACAAGTTGAAAGAATAATAGCTGAGCGTGATAGAGAATTATAAGATATTCAAAATGCTTTAAAAGATGCAGAAACTCTAAATGAAATATTATAAGAGGATCTTATTAAAATAACAGAAAAGCCTTAATCACTTTCTGTAGCTTCTTTAGTGAGAAAGTTTCTATTAGAATATTATAAGAAGAATTTGACTGATCTATTAAGCATCATTGCAATTTGAGTGAGCAACTTAATGAGGATTTATTGACTAGTATTCCATCTTTAATACTATCTCTAGTAGAGCCAGAAGAAAACTTATCTTTTCAAGAGGTTTACCAATTATTAGAGAAAAAGCATAAGAAAATTTTAAAGGTTATAGGTAGTGATGTATATTTTTGATATTCTAGAGATTTGTTGTTCTAGCTATATATTCCAGCTATATGTTCCAACCTATCCTACACTATGTCTTAAATGTCCTATCTGTTCTAACTATGTTCTATCAGTGTCCTATCAATGTCTCATAACAACACTGGTTATAGACCTTACTAATACTACAGAAAAAAGAGTTTAAGAATTAACATGAGTTATATATGTTAGAAGTCTTTCTTCTCCTGAAATGTCAAATTTTCATTTAGAATTTGATAATAAGATTTTAGGTAATTTAGGGGATAATACTGATATTTCAAAAGATTCTATGCCTGATTTTCCATCCTATAATGAAAATTTAGAAGCTACTAATAATCGGTTAAAAAGAAGAAAGCTAGAATTACTTCAAAAAAATATTTACCTTATTTTTATTTCTCAATTTCAGATCTGCAAGGCTAGGATAGCATGAGATTTATGGGTTATAAAAGAAATAATCAATAACTGAATGCTTAACTGCATGAATATCAAGGTAACAGGGAATATTAGAATATAATTGAAATCAGCTTTTTGATAGATATGAGAAATGGAAAAATAAAACACATGAAGAATGCTAAATACAGTAACACTTCTATAAATGCACACTCTATAAATGCACACCCTCTCTATATGCACACTATAGCTTGATCCTAAGCTTAGGACTTAGAGCTAAATGCACACCCTCTATATTCTACATGTGCAAGTAATTTTAAGTCTCAGGTATAATTGGAATACTTCTATAAATGCATTCATGTGACTAATACATAAATCCAGCCAATCAGAAACAACTGTTTATTCACGTGATTGATTTTATTATTGAAGTAAAATATACTATTTGATGGGTAAATTCGCAGTAAATCAATGATTTTATGTGTATTGTGAATGTCTTAAAAAAAGTATATTAGATAATATATTTGACTATAAATTTACATTTTTGTAAAAAAAAAGGGTATTTAGTGAGTGCAAGTGTGTGAACAAATATTTGTATTTCATTGTAACTAAACCAAATTAGTATTAATTGAAGAAAATTTAGAAGTGAATATATATGTAAAATAATTATACTTAAGAGGAAATAAAGTATAAACAAACCTATAAATAAAGAAAGTAAATTGTTGAAAATATCACAAAAAGGAATAGGATCATGATTAAGTTCTGTCATGTATCTAAATAAAAAATTTCTGCCAATTTTCATTGATGTTATTTGATACATTGAAATTAACAAAAAATGTCTCTTAAAAAAACCACTCTCACTGAAATTCAAAAGCAAGATTTTTGTAAATACGCTCATGATAATAGCAAAAAAACTTGAGCCCAGTATATCAATTAGATTGAAAAACAGTGGGGCCTTAGAGTTAGCAAAAGTACCATTATCCTTATCCTATAAACAGCAGACAAACGACTTGGTTCAGAAATTATCAGCCCAAATACAAAATGACATAATCCGTTTCTTATCCAAAACTCAAGTTTGCGCTTAAAGAATTTGTTTTAAAATATCAGCATCAGATGATTTAAGTGATGCAATACTTATCGAGAAAGCCAAAATAATTGCCAACAGATTAGGGATTTTCCAGAATGCATTTCAATTTTCTCAAGAATGGCTTCAAAAGTTTAAGGATCATAATAGAATTCGTCAATGAAAGCTTGAAAGAGAAGCTTCATCTGCTGATGAAGTTGCCATTACTAATGCTCTACCTTTATTAAGGGAATGCTGCTCTAATTATCCTCTTGAGAGAATCTACAATATGGATGAAACTGGACTATTTTATAGGTAAAATTTTTAGTAATACAATTAAAAGAACAAAAAAATTAAAACAAAAGAAATACTTATCTTGCATGATTGTAAGCTAGAACCTGATCAAATGCTTGCAATTAAACATCTTACTAGATATAAGGTGAATAAAGAATGCCTTTCAATCGTGTTATGTGTAAATACCGGTAGATCATACAAATTCAAACCTCTAATAATTGGCAAATATGAAAGACTGCATTGTTTTAAAAATGTAAGGATTCATAGTATACCATAATGTATCGCAATAATGCCAAAGCCTGGATGATTACATCACTTTTTCAGGAGTGGATTTGGAAGTTTGATTGCTAAGTTGGTCTAAAGTATCAAGGTCAGCAGGTATTACTTCTTCTTGATAACTATTCCAGCCACAAATTAGTTAGCCTTACCTTACAATATACCAATGTTCATTTTTTACCTCTGAACATGACTTCAAAAATCTAACTGATGGATTTTATAATCATAATGACTTTTAAAAGACATTACCATCATTCTCATATACGGTAAGATATATTTATAAATAAATTTATTAAATATTATAAACACTCAAAATCTAATTACCTATTTTTTTTTAAAAGCCTAATGTTTCAACATGTAGAAGAAGGTAACCGCGTGGAAGACTTACGTATAAATGTTTTGCAAGCAATTCATTTTATTATCTAAGCCTAAGATGAGGTTAAAATTGATACGATTCGTAACTGCTGGTGCCATACAAAGATTCTTCCTACTCATATTGATGCAAACATAGATTTGAGAAATGATTCAGATGATGAAAACTCAGTACTTAATGATCTTACGAATGCATTTCAAGCTCTTGATTTTTCCCATAAAATGCAATTAGAAGAGTTTCTTAACATTCCTGAAGAGGATATTGTTTACAAAGTTCCTGAAGATGATTGAATCATTAAAGAATTTGTGTATCTTTTTAAAAATGCTGATGAGAAAAATTTAGACTCAGAAGAAATGGATGACAGCCGTAAAATTCCTGTTATTAGTACTAATACTGCAGTGGCTAGTTTGGAAACAGTACACATGTATCTACTTCAACAGGACAATGCAGAAGAATATATAAAGTTAATGAGAAATTGAAAAATTCTTTAAAGTTAAAAAAACAAGCTCGATGCGATAAACTGACATTAACACATATTTTTTTAAAAGTACTTAGCTATTAAATACGCATTATACAAAATTTTAAAAAATTCAAAAATTTTAAATAAATGCATTCAGATTTTAATTTTGTGTAACTATATCTATTTTTCTATTGGCTGTTCTATAAGTGCATACCCTCCATAAATGCACGTTCATGTTTGGTCCCCAGGGGAATGCATTTATGGAGGTGTTACTGTAATATTTAATTTACAGAAAGAAATTTTAGTATTACAAATAATTCACTAAATATATCAGGAATGGTAGAATACGAATTCTCAATATTTTATAGTCATCCTGAAAAGGATCTAGAAAATAGGTTTATAAATATGCAAAGATATATAATAGCTAGTCGAATAAATGTTACATCTGATACAGGTTAAATTGCTAAAAGAGAAGAGGCATTTGGATTAGTAATATCATATCTTGCAGGTGATGCATTGAATTTTTATTTAACTTGTATTAAAAGCAAGAATTAGAGATGTAATAATCTCTTAGACAACTTAAGTGTATCAGACTTAAATGCTATTTGAGGAATAGATGCTGAAAATAGTGATAATCGAATTAGTGATTTGAATACTATTAGAGAATTTTAAGATAAAGCGAGAGCTAAAATTAGTAGAATTAAAGCAGAGGTCACAACTAGTGCTGATATTATTTTAAATGGAATGTGAGATGAAGACTAATCTATAGCTAGTGATGAACTTGTAGATAATACACCAGTAGCATCTAGTGCTAGAGGTGGTCTTCCTGCTGTTACTATTGCTCCTGATATTAAATTTGATCAACTTCTTTACTTGTTTAAAACTGCTTATACAACAGTTGAGCATTTAAAATAAACAACAGTATTTGGTCAACTCATGCAAGATGATTTATCAGTTAAGCAATTCTTCACTAAAATTAAAAAGATTGGTAAATTAGTTGAAATGACTCCTAAATAGCAAAGAGAGTAATTTATTTATGGTCTATTTCTAATGAATCAATACAATCTTTAAATGATGGCCAAATTTTATAATACCCAGAATAATATTATAGAAGTATTGACTGAAGTGGAAAAATTTACATTATCTTAATAGAGTGCATCATCTTCTTTTTCAATTTTTTTAGTGGCCAATCTATATGAAAATACTAACAGATTAGAGATGACTAAAAATGAGATTGAGAGTTTGATAAAAAATACAATGGCATTATTAGAACCTCAACGGCTTTAACAAGTGACTTTATTGCAATTTTAACCACAACCTACAGAAACGCATAAAAATTTATAAGATAAAAATATAGGTAGATTTTTATTATGGATTACAGAAAAAACCTCAGAATTTGTTCTTATTTCTAATTCTACTTTGCCACTAAAGCCAAAGAAAAAGGTTGAAGTTAATTCTGATGATGAACTTGTTGAACTTATAAAAACAGTTAAACTTATATTTGGCTAGAGCCATTAAAAAGGTCATAAAATTACAACATAAATGTTCTATTTGTAGTAAGACTGAACATAATTCTCACAAATGCTTTTAAAAGAAGAAAAAGAAAATAAGAAGTCTAAAAAAGGTAAGGTTAATTTCGCTTTAGATTTAAACTTAGATTCAAATTCAGATTCTTTCTCAAACGATATCTTATTTAGTAATAGTTCTGATTCTAATTCAAGTTTTGATTCTGATTCTTCTGATTCTAAAGGTAAGCTTAATATTAATATAGTTAAGACAAAAAAAAAGTGAAATAGAAGTCTAATTCTAAGAAATCATCCTCAAAGAAGCAGTCTAAGAAAAAATCTAAGTCACATAAATCTGTTAAGCAAACTGATAAGACAGATATTGAGAAGCCTGTAATTAGCTCTGGTAAGACTAAATAAAGTAAGCAAAGTAAACAAAGTACTTTAGAGAATACAATTTGTAAGATCATTCAAAATGAACTTAAATTAATTTTTCCTGCATTTATTATCTAAGATTCTAAAGCTAATATGCTAAATAAGCACTTTTTATTTAAAAGCAAAGTGATGAGATTCTAATTACTAAGATATATTGCTAGATCTAGAGGAAGATGATTATTTGGATGATCCAATAGTAATTGATTTTGTTCAGAAAAAGGAGCTGAAAATAAGTGTTGTCACTGTAGAATATAAAATCAAGTGCTTAAAGATTCTAGCTATGACTATTGACTCTGATAGTGTTCCGCACGGATTCGGATCGATCCGAATCCAATCCGAATCTGATAGATCGGATTCGGATCGGATCTGTCAGATTCGGATCTAATTCGGATTCAGATTCGAATCAGATCTGATCCGTCAGATTCGGATTCAGATTCAGATCTGATCTGTCGGATTCAGATTGGATTCGGATCTGATCCGTCAGATCTGAATTAAAGCCGAAAAGTTCCTTTTCAATGAAAAGGGACGAATTTTCAGACTTCTTTTGAGCCAAAAATTTGTTTCCTTTCATTGAAA
>CAJVPP010004000.1:0-10328 GCA_910592005.1 Funneliformis mosseae
TTACATGTGGTGAAAAAACAGATCTACTTGAATGGTGGAAAATTAATGAAAGTCAATATCCAAATTTATCCAAAATGACAAGAGATTATTTATTAATACCTGTTACTAGTGTTCTATCTGAACAAAGTTTTTCAATATGTAAAAATTTAATTACAGATAAAAGAAATCGTTTATTAGAAAAAACAGTAAGATATTGTATGTGTTTAAAATCATAGTGGACTGGTCCTTTAAATAAATTAAATAATTAAGTAGCAATTAAAAGATTTTTTAAAAAAAAATTTATTTTTATTTTTTATTTATTTATGTATTTATTTGTTTATTTTTATATTTATAATAATAAAATTTATAAAATAAAATTTAATTATTATATATTATATAAAATTTTATTAAATTAGATTAAACCTTATTAGAATTGAAAAATAAGAATTTAGAGTTTTTTTAAAGCTAAAAAGATTTCTTTTATTGAAAAGAAACATTTTCAGACCACTTAAAACTGAAAATTTATTTCCTTTCATTAAAAAGGAATGACTTTTAAGATTTTTTTAGAGCTAAAAAGATTCTTTTCATTATAAAGGAATGACTTTTTAGAATTCTTTTAGAGCTGAAAAGGTTCCTTTTATTGAAAGAAAAAATTTTTCAGATCTCTTAGAACTGAAAATTTGTTTTCTTTTATTAAAAAGAAATGACTTTTAGAACTCTTTTAGAGCTGAAAAGGTTTCTTTAATTGTAAAGGAACGATTTTTCAGAATTCTTTTAGAGTTGAAAAGGTTTCTTACATTGTAAAGGAATGACTTTTTGGAATTCTTTTAGAATTGAAAAATCATTTTTCAATAAAAATTTCAGATTCAGATTAGATCAGATTTGGATTTAAACTGATCTGTATAATCTAGATTTGAGATTCGGTCTGTCAGATTTGGATCAGATTTAGATCCTGAAAAATGAAAATCAGATCAGATCAGATTTTATTCAAATTTGATCTGATCTGATTTTGCGAAATATTACTGATGTTACATATTATACGTATGGTGTGACTTGATATAGCTGACGCTATTTATTCTAAATTTGATTATACATATAAGAATATCGAATATATATATTTAATAAATTTTTTTTCTAATTTGATTCCTCTTGTTCTTAATGTTTATGTGGTCCATCATCATGGAAGTAATTGACCAGCTTATGAAGAGGCTTGTATAAGATGTTGGAGTGATCTTTTCCTTAAGTTTAACAAAAGGAATTACAAACATGCGCTATTAATATTTTTTCTGATATTTTTTATTAGATAGAAATTAGTCATCTGATAATTAATATTATTACTAATCATCTTGCTTCTTTAAGTGATAGTTCTGTAAAAACCGCTCATAGCATTATTTGAAGATGTATAGCGAAATTTTTTATAGCTCAACAGTTGCGAAAAGAAGCATATTTTATTTTTTTAATAATGATATAACAATTCATTTTAACAGTATTTCGTACATTCTGTGAAATATCTATACATGCTAAAACAGTTACGTAAAATTACTCAAAAGTGTACTATATGGCTTTTAAAGGCATTTTCTAAGATATATCAAATGTGTGATCACATTCTTTTACTTATTAAATTCTCGCCTGATACTATTAATACTTATAAACTTTTTTCATTAAATTATAAAATTACAGATCAACATCTTTTAAGAGGCTTCATTACTCTTAAAAAATCTAATATGTTTATATTATGTAACTTTATATAGTGATCAGATTAATGATCGTTTCAATGGCAGTGTTTTAGCTTGTAGGCATAGTTATCATAGTAATTGCCTCCAAAAATATTAATTTAAGTGTTTAATTTATCTAGATTATCTTCAGAATAAAATAAAAAAAATGTAGATGTATTGCTAACGAATATGATGAAAGGTTCAATAAAAAATAATATCATTGATGAAAATATAGAAGACGAAGGTGAGGATAATTTAAATAATACTGAAGCAGCAATGGACGATTTAATTATAGATAATTCATTTGAATTTGCAAAAAAATCATTTTTGTAATTGTGAATTTGCCATTTTTATATAAAATTTTTATTTTTATTAATATTTTAAATAAAATAAACTATTGAAACGCCTAAAAATGATCCAAAAAAATGATTTAATTGACCGGAAAATTCAATTATATTAGTTAAATGAATTAATAATTTGTTGTCAATATTTTTTAATATGTTATTTTGCCTAACAAAAATTTTATCGATATTTACATATTAAAAAATTCCAAAATTGATTGGTTAATTAATTTGTGATAATATCGAAACTTTGTAATTTTATTGGTTGATTTATGTGATAATGTCGAAATTTCGTATAACTTAGAACGGTCACCCCTGTTGGATAGATGATCTGCATTGTATCATCTCGTTACACCTGATCTTATCACCTAAATTTACCAAATTTAGCGCAAAAAAATCTGGGTCGATTAGAGATTTTTATTACACCCTAAAAAAAAAAAATGTATGCCTGTATACTTAACTCTCTTTACCTTGAAAATTTGACTTGAATATTGTTAATCAAGGACCTTTCTTGTATGAAGTTATAGGTGAAGGGAATTAAAGCCTCTTCGAAAAACATACCGAACAATATCAAATCATAATATCGCATATCCCAATTTAAAACAAATTTCCAGAACCTGACAACATTCAAAAACGCGATATGGAATAATTTATTTCGCCATATATGACAAACGTTTTAGAACGAAGGTTGTTTTGATTCCACGGGTACAGTTTCCCCTATTTCTCGTTAACAGAATTCTAAAGTTAAAAACTTAATGATTCGCGTAAAAAATTATTGGTTTGAGTCATATTTCATTATGTATCAATATAATGTTTCGAAATTTTTTATTGTATAAACATTCATCAGCATTAAATAGGTTTGTTTAAATTAATTTGTGTAAACCAAAATAAGTTTTCTGTATATGTTATACAAGCAAAAATATGTTAACCTTAGTTTATGGCGCTAGATCCTGAATTTTAAGGTTCAGAATAAGAACGCTCATTACCAAGTAAATGTCCTGAAAAAAATTACAAAAACATTGGCATAATCTTTAACGATTAAACTATCATTTTAATTTAATAAGCTATTTATTATTACCAAGGGACAATCCACGCGTTCTCATGCTTATTGCAAAAATTTATTTTTCATCGTTAAACTGCTAAAATGTATATTAAAAAATTTGATAGATTTTTTACTTGTTACCCAGACACTATTTACCCCTTTTTAAATATTTTTTTTTTACATATATAGAACATGTGTCAAATTTGACCTTATAATTAAAATATCATATTAAATTACACTGTTTTAGCAGCCAACTTTCCTCCTTGGATGGATTTGGAATACCACTCCCACGCTTTGTACACGTCTTGACCTACACCTCGACCATATAAATAACAGTCTCCTACATGAGAAAACGCTTCAAAAAATCCTTCTTCAGCGGACTTTAAGTACCAGCCGAACGATACCTCCAAATTTATATCAACTCCTATACCATACGCATAGTAATGTCCCAAAAAACATTGAGCGCCACAGTTTCCTTGTTCTGCAGAAAGAAGATGCCATCCAAATGCTTTTTTGTCATCATCTTTAAAATAAAAAAATTTTCCCATGATATATTGTGCTTCTGCATTTCCACTGTATGCAGATTTTAAATACCATTCCATCGCTTCTTTTTTGTTTACATCAGTTCCCGTACCGTATTCGTAACAATTTCCTAACATCAATTGCGCATCTCCATTACCTCCTTCCGCAGAAACCATATACCATTCAAATGCTTTTATTTCATTCTTCTTCGTTCCTATTCCAAATCTATAACATTGGCCTGTGAAGTATTGTGCTTTGATATTTCCTCCTCTAGCAGAAATATAACACCATTTAAAGGCGTTTTGTTTGTCTTCATCGGTTCCTTTTCCATTTATATAAAATGTTCCTGTGACGTATCGCGCTAAGCAATGTCCTCCTTTGGCAGATTTAAGATATAATTCAAATGCTTTATTTAAATTTATCTTTGTTCCTTTACCATGATGATAACAGCATGCTAAATTAAACTGTGCATGAGGGTCACCCTCTTCTGACTTCATGAAATCATCGAAGGCGTCGTTCTCATCCACACCAAAATCATCTAGTACCTTGCATTCATTCATTATTTTATTTTCGTAATATACGATCAATAAAATTTGATTATTTTGTGAATTGCGCGATTCGATGTGGTCTTTTGATTGAATGTTTGCTGTGCTGTTAAATAATGTTTCTGCTTTCTCATTATTTCCCAGCTGAAATTTGTAGAAAATGCCAATTAAACTACTAAATCTGCGTTCATTATTTGAGTGCCTTTCCATTAGTTGAATAATTTCGCTGAAATTTAAGTTTCTAAACTCTAAAAGGAAAATTATCCATTTGTGAATCGTAGCTGTAATGTCTTCCTTGGCTTTGGTCTCGTAAGCTTTTAAAAGTTTTCTGTGGAAATCCACAAGAATAAGTTCTAAAAAACTTTCAGACATTTTTATTTATAAAGAAGTTCAAAGTTTGATAGGTAGAAGGAAAAGGAATTTAAGTTTATGTAGGATATTTTTACGATATGGGTCAAAGAATTTTTCGCGTTTTTATATGATTTTGCATGGCAATGAAAAATAAAAATCCAAATTTAGATACCTTAATTAATGAATTGCATATTAAATAAAAAAATTTTTTTTTCTTTTTTTTTAATTCTAATTTCAATTCTATTTACATAAAAAAAAAAATTTTTGTTTCTTGTATCCAAAAAAGGAAAAGTTGAACCTTCTTAACCACAATATGTCCGAAAAACAATATATTTTCATGAACTATTGAAATGAATATAGTATAGACTTGCCTGCGGATAACAATTTAAAGGCAAATTTTGATGTAAAAAAAAAAAAAAGGAATGTATGGTTGCAATGAGAAAAAAAAAATAATAAAGTTTAATTAAGAAAAAAAGATTGACAATCAATCATGTTCATAAGTACATGATCGTGGTCATTGAATAAGAACCTTTTTATTTTACAACATCTTGGTCCTTACGTAGGCCGTGACTATAATAAAGTTCCAGCTTACAATTGGTTTGTTTTAGAACTTTATGAATGAGTTTCATAAATACGAAACATTAAAGGGGTCTTATAATGTATTATTTTACCGTGATTCTTTTATTTGTTTATTTGGGTTTAATGTTTCATTGGTTAGCGGTTAACGGTATTATCATTCCGATCATGCTTCTATACAAAATCATCACAATTTTATTTTATTTATTTTTATGTGTTTGGGAATATTGTTCATAAGGTCAAAATATTTGAAAACTTGATTCTTTTATTTGGGTTTAAGATTTCATTGATTAGCTTTTATAATTTATATTTTTTTATTTTTATTTGTTTGGGATTTCTCCTTAGCATGTTCATAAAAGAAAATATCGTAGACTTATCTTTTCGAGTGGACTCGTAAGATATTTATCTATTACTCAAGTATGATTGGTTCGTATGGTTGTTCTAGAGAGGTTGGCCCTTCGTGATCCTTTTCACTATTCTGAATTTTTGGCTTTAAAGCAAACTGATCAAGAAAGTCTTTAAAGTCCAAATTTGTAAAGGATAGTCCATCAATTCCAAAGGGTCCAACGTCCGTTTTAAGACGTCGATAACTGGTTCAAACATCTGGTATCAATAAAAGCAATGTTAACGATTTCAGTGAATATAATTTTCAGCCACATAATTACTGCGCAAAAATAAAAAATCTAACGTTAAGCCTCGACATACTTTTTTTTAATAAAATCATCAATTAATTAAATTATTTTTTTTTTTTTTTACATTCACAAGCTTGTCTTAGGATAAGTGTATAAATGAAATAGTTATATCATTGTGTAACCGTGTACTTGTGTAACTCGTAATTCTCAAAATCTGATGGTCGAGACGTAGGTATATTTGGTGATGTAGTTCGCGACTAAATAAATCTGATTTATGTGAGAAATACTTAAAGTTCCGATGTACAACTGATTTGTTTTGAAAAAGCTTATGAATGAGTTCATATGATTTGGATAAATACGGAATTTTAAAAGGTAAATTCTTTATTCTTGTCATTTGAATTTAGTAAGCAATGCAATGTATTTTACTGTGAAATTCTTTCTCAAATAGAAATCTATTGCTTTGAAAACTTGATTGTTTTATTTGGGTCAATATTTAATTGCATATTAACTAATAATGATTATGGTGTTTATGGAAATTTCTTCACTTTCACTAATAATCATGTTTATGTTTGAAATTTTTTTTTTTTTTTGATTGTTGGGGGTTTTGAAACTTACATGAAATATGTTTGGGGATTTGAAATTGACTATGAAATGCAGGTTTCAAATGATTAATAATTAACACAATCATATTGAATAATTATTTTATATCTATTTTTTCACATCGAGAGAAAACTTTTTTATTAAAAAAAAAATTATTATTTGCGTATATTTTTAAATTAAAATTATAAAAGTATATATTGTAAATTGATCAATATAATATAATTAACGGATCTCTTTTCACTTAACCGATGGCTGAAAATCAACAAATCAAGAAGCTCAACACTTTACGTCATTTAATTTAAAAATGTGAATTTCGTTATCTCAAAGATTTTATTGGTGTTGCAAACAGACCATTAGATAAGTGTTTCAGATTATTCATATTATACATACATATTAAATTAAAAAAGATAAATTTTAATTTTGGTGAAAAGTATAAAGTAATAAAATTATCACATCAAACCCAAAACAAATGAACTTCTGAAAACAGTTAGCTCATATTTATAAAAGAGACAATTCGATAAATAAGTTCAAATGTGTTTTTACAGTACATTTCGGAATATAACTCCAATAACGTTCATAAGGATTTTTTTATTTATCTGTCTGTTTTAATAAAAAAAGGAGGACAACGGAAATCGAACAGCTGAGCGATATGATAATCTCAAATTTTTGCATTTTAAAAATTCACAAACTTTGCCTACGGATAAGAACGAACGTGAATTGTGCCATGAGAAAAAAAAATTATTAAAGGTTGGTTCTTGTTTTAACCGAATCCGTTTAATAATTGATTAATCAACTCACTAATTATTTAAAAAAAAAAAAATAATTTGTCCAACGTACGGTTTCCTTTTTTGGAGATGAATTTCATTGGATTTAACGCGAAATAATTTAAAGCTGAAAGTATACTTATTGGCATGTTGTGAAATAAACAATTCCTGCTTTTTCATTACTTTATATTCATCTAAATTAGTAATTAGTGTAATATTCTTTCTCAAATAGTTATTTGATTCAAGCAACACAATTAGTGTATTTACGGAAATTTCTTCATTCATGATCAAATATTTATCACGAGTAAATGTAAAATTATTTTTTATTTAGTTTGATAAAGGGCTTCGTATTAGCCATAAAAGGGTATATTACAAACTGACATGAAATGAAAGTTTTACTCATGACCGGACTCCGAACTCAGATCATTTTATGTTACAAATCCTAAACTCTGTTTTTTTTTTTTGTGTTGTATAAATTTATTAACGTTATTATAAATTGGGATGTGTATTATCAATTGAATAATTGTAATTAAATGGTAACAACAAGTTGCGTTCCTTCTCCGAGTCACCATCTTATGGCGTATTTATTTTTTTTTTTTTAAAAAAAAAATTGGGGTTATTAAACTGAATAACATGAAATCGTGGAATCTCCAAAAAATTTTTAAAAAGGAGAAATAAAAAGTTCAAATGAGTCCTTTAACGTTAGGTTCCGATCCACAATCTTTTTATCAATTATTCGTTCCATCTTTACGCGTTAAACTTATCATGAATTCAGTAGGTCATAAGACTAAAACGGATGGTTTTCATATAAATATTTTATCCCTGAACACAACAAATTATATTATATTTACAAAAACGCCAATAAATCACTGCAAAAAAAAAAAAAAAAAAAAAAAAAAAATACCAATTAAGCCGAGTTAATGTTAAAATAAAATATAGTAATTCGCACAAACACGGTCGAATCTGCCGGCCAAGAGAGAAAGATTCTAAAAAATAAAAGGTATAATAAATAATTTTTTTTTATAATTCTTTACTGTTCGTGAAAGGAATTATCTTTATTCATGATGGATTAAACTTTATTTAACAGAGCCGATCAAAAAATTATTAAAAAAAATTTTATTATTTAAATTTTTTTTAAAAATTAGTATTTTTTATATCATGTATGATTTTCAATATCATTCGAGTTTAGAGGAATTGGATTATATTCAATTGAATATATGTGCTGCGCACAGTTACAGAAAAAAATTGATCATATTTTCATAACAGCCGCAGCATCACTTGTATCTCTAATAAAATAAAAAGCTTAGTATTACTATCCCAGGTATCTGTTGTAATTTATCATATTTGTTTTTTCATGAAGTTGTGAGACATGTTATAAAATGTGCAACATATTTATCAAAATACTCGGATAATGCATAATAGACCAATTTTTCTTTCACATTTTTTCGTAAATTTTGAGGAATTCCTTTCGTTTTAAATAATTTAAACAAAAGGTAGTTACAGCTGGGTAGAATGCTATGTTACTCGAGTCTTTATCTATAGTGACCCAGGCCATTATTGTTTTTAACACAAAACGTGTATTTAAACCAAATTACCAAATTCACGCACGTGATTAGTAATTTTGGCCCGATGTCTGTTGGCCAACGTTGGCCAAAATTAAACCCCTAGTTAAAACGCGCTAATTGTAAAAAATCTTCAAATCTATTCCAGCTTTTTTATTACCTTCACAATACTTGCTTGTACATTATAGAGTCAAATATTCAGTAAGACTCCTTGCGATCGTGCTGTTAAGCAAGTGCTGGAAATTTCTTGTAACTTTCCGTTGGAGATTTATGACTGGAAGATATAGACATGAAGGTAATGAATTAAATTGAATAAATTCCAATCTCAGTTTTTCTTTTAGTTTATTGACATGTATTTTTCTAATTTCGAACTTTATATAATTTAGTTTTAAATAAATAGTGGAAGAAAAATCTTTATTCAAGGTCAATATTTTCACTATGGGATCTGGAGATGAAATTACGAAATTTGGTTTCTTTAAATAAGATTATATCGTCCTTGATCGGATTCTGAATCTGTAGCCGTATTAATACAAATTGACTCGTGCAACTAAACGGGCCCCAGATTTAGATGTTGTATCAGTTTTGCAGAACCGTAATTATAATTACGTTATTACAAGGAGTAGGAACAGCAGCGGAGAATTCTATATTGAGAGAATCATGCACTAAACAAAGAGCCGAACTCAAATTTGAATATAAAATACAAATCACACCATTTTCGAAGATTTATGGAAAAATTTAATTGATATAGTTATAGCACTTTTGAAAATTCAATTCATATGTTCCTCGTCGTGTCGTAATCTTGGTAAAGAAAACTTTTGAAATCACAATCAGAAATAATGGTTGGAAAAGGTCATATAAGTGCAAAATTTGCACAGGAATTTGGATTGGATGTTAGATTTTAACGTCATTGGCCAGTATTGTTGCTTGGTACATTATGAGAGAGAGGCATAGGTGCTTATCTCGTAGTTGTATCGAGGAACATCATGATTTGTGCGTATTTTTTTTTTTTTTTTTTATCATCGTTATTATGTTGCAAGATGTATTTTAATAAATTTGATACTTGTAAATACATGGATCTAGTGTCGCGTATCGTTAAAGATACTTCTATCATGATTCTTGAACTTATTCACGAATCATTATCAAAATGGCTTTGTATAAGAATGATACTGAACTTTCAAAGAAGTCTGATGAAGTTATAGAAATTTTTTGTAACATTTTTCCCTTGTCGAACTGACAATTATTTGTTAACCCAGCTCAATGGTTAATTACTACAACTTTGAAAGTAAGTTTCAATTATAAAGTTTTTTAGTATTTGATTATTACGTAGTTATATTTAATTTTTTTTTTTTAAATAAAAAAATTTGGTTCGGATGCATAAACTTATGGTATTGGAAATCCAGGCGTTCATAATGTAATTACTTTTGGAATATGTTAACTATAGAACCAAATGTTATTTAAGAAGGTCAATTGCAGAAGGTTTAGAAGGTACTTCAATAAATGCATTATGTGAACAAGATATTAAATTAATCAAGTTTCACGGATTCATCAAGATGATCGTGATGAAAGAATGCCAAGGTTTGGAAAATACCTCTCAATTTATGTTTGGGGGGGGGGGGGGGGGGCCCCTCAATGCTTGGCCGGGGGGAAACCACAGAAAAAGGTTTTGGAAACCACGGGGGGGGGTGCGTTTTTAGGGTTG
>CAJVPP010004001.1:0-10328 GCA_910592005.1 Funneliformis mosseae
GTTAAATTTGAATTTATTTTATTAAAAAAATAATATTTAGCTTATAAAGCAAAAAAAAATTTTTTTAGTAGTTTCCTCCCTTTTTATTGCAAAGAGCTCATATAGTCATTATAAATTACATATGTATTACAAGAATTAAATTTTGCTAACTTTTAATTATATTAGAGAATATATTTTAAATTATCATTAATATTATTAAATAAAGTTATTTATTTTTATTTTTTATTATTAATAAAATAATTATTAATAACAGAAATTTTCATCAATATTTATAGGTATTAAATATCCTATATCTGATTCTTTAATTTTATTTTTGTACCTTTTTTTTATTTATTTCTTTTCTTTTATTTTTGAAAGTAATAGATAAAATATAAAAAACAAAAGAATTTTCAATTTTAATAGAATTAAGATTTTTATTGTAAGATTCTTTTTCAATTATTATTTTTGTATTTTTTAAAGGATTTTATAAAAGAAATATATAATTAGGTATTATTTTTATTTTTATAAGATCAAGATATGATTCAGTTTCTTTAATTTAGCAATTATATATAATTTAATTTAAAATTTAAATTTGATTTAATTTTAAGAAAAATATTGGATTTAATTTGATTTTAAAAAAATTTTTTGCTTTATATAAAAAAAATATTTATATAAAAAGAATAAAAAAAAATAATAATATAAAAAAATAATATAAAAACATAAAAAATAATTTAAAAATAATATAAAACAAAAAATATATAATATAAATAAAAAAATAAAAATATAAAAACTTTAAAAATAATATAAATAAAAAATATAATATAAAAAATTTAAAAAAAAATTTAAAAATAATAAAGAATATAAAGAAAAGATTAAAATAAATATAATATTTATTAGTTAATATTTTAAAATAAAATAATATATAACAAAAATGTCAGTACTAATTCATAATCCAAAAAATAAAAAAATAAAATTAATACAAATATAATTTACTTTTACTATGAATTATAAAAAAAAATAAAATCAATATAACTATAATTTATTCTTGTTACATTATATTAATTATAAATAGAATTTACAAAGAAGGAAATAATTGACCTTTAAATCATATATGATTATTTTTATTACAATTAAACAATAAATGCTTAAGTTATAGTATATTTCAATTAAAGCAATAATATTCTAACCTTTAATTTTTTATCAGTTACTATTTAAAAAATAATAAAAAAAATAATTTTTTTGAATAAAATAATAAAATTAAGAATTAGAATATAAGGAGTAAAATTAAGTAAAAGAGAAAAATCTAAATTTAAAATAAAAAATAAAATAATATTGTAATTAATTAAGATTTAAAAAATTTAAAAATAAAAAAAAATTTTTGTTAATATATTTTATAATAGTTTCAGAAATATATATATTTATTAATTATTAATTTAATTCTTTGTAATAAAAAAAAATCTTTCAAATAATAAAAAACAGTTCAAAAAAAAAGATGCAGATAAAAATGAAGCTACAGTTATCTAAAAAGTAAATCATAACCTTTTATATATATGAAAATATATCAAGCATAAAGATAAATTTCTCTTTAGTTAATTTTTTTTTGTTATGAATAATAAAGTGATAAGAAAAACTAACTATAAAAAAAAAGTTATAACAGTATAGTTAGGGTATGAAAAGTTTGTTAAAGTTCAGTTAAAATCTTAATTCTGATATATAAACAAACTAGTTTAATCTTTATGAAAATCCTATAACTTATATAGAACTATAATCAAAATAAGTTTAAGCTGTTAATATATAGTGACTTCTATAATTATTATATCACCTCATTTTAATTTTTAGATTGTAATACCTGAATAATTAAAGTGACTATAAAACTAAAATTTTAAACCAATTTAAAGCCTGTAATCAGATTTTTAATATATTAAATTTGAGTATTACTTAATTTGTAGCTTTTAAAAAATTTCTTTATATGCAATTTTTTTATGATACAATACTTTTAAAATCAAAATTAATATAATAAAGTTATGATCATGTAACGTGTCTTATACATATAAGTAAATTTAAATCAGTAGATCAATTTGTACATTTTTTTTATTTTTTTTTTAAAATATATTATAAAAACAATTCTACTTTACTAAAGGGAACGTATTTTTGCTCTTATCTAAGAAGGTTTATCAAGTCATACAATTGCTTCTTGTGAAAATATAAATCATACTTTTGTAATAAGAATTAAATAAAGAAAAGAAGAAACAGATAGCTTTGATATTATTCCAAAACTAGGTCATCTAAGAATACTTATAAAATATCATGATAGGAATATTGCTAGGCTTATTAAGTTAGGTGAATGTACAAATGTTATTCAAATTCAAAAATCTTTAATTTTCAACAAAAATATTATTATTTTACTAAATACTATTCAACGCTTATTGAAAAGGTAAGATCTTATAGCTAGAGTTAAAAAAAAATTATTGCTACTAAAAAGACATAAAAAAGCATGAAAAAAATTTACTCAAAAATATAAGAATTGGACTATAGAAATTGGTAAAAAGTAGTATGATCAGATAAGAGTAAATTCTTAATTTCTGGCTCAGATGGAAGAGAGTGATATTGGAAAGATTCAAATTTATCTTTGCAATACAGTATATTAAACTAACTATAAAGTTTAGTGGAGGTTTTATAATGATATAGGGTTATATGAGTTTGTTTAACATTAGAAAGTATTGTAAAATTGATGGAAGAATAGATGGAGAGTTATATAGAGAAATTTTGAAAGATAAGTTTTTAGGAACCCTTAACATATGTGATTTAAATATAAATGATATTATTTTCTAATAGGATAATGACCCAAAATATACAGCAAAGAAAACATATGAGTGGTTTGATGATAATAATATTAAAATTTTAGATTAGCCAGTACAATCACTAGATTTAAATCTATTGAATATTTGTAGAATAAAATTGATCGTTATTTGTGGCAGCTTCTGATAATATTACTAGTGCAGAAGATTTGTAAAATAAGATACAATTAGTATAGAATCAAATAGAGTTCTGGATGAGTCGAGTTAACTCATGAGTCAGATAAGCCGAGTTAAGTTTAAATTGAGTCGAGTTTATATTTTTCTGGCTCGATGATTGAGTTAAGTCAAATTCAAGTCAAGTTAAATATTTAACTCAACTCGATTTAAACTTGACTTGATTCAAGTTGACTCGAGTTGACTTAAACGATTTTTTTTATCGTTCAAGAAGAATAATAACGAATCATTCAACTTAAATAATATTTTTTTATCGTTTAAGAAGAACAATGATAAATCATTTAACTTAAATGATTTTTTTTATCGTTCAAGAAGAATGATGATAAATCATTCAACTTGAACTATGACGAATTGTTTGACTTGAACAATGACGAATCATTTGACTTGAATGATTTTTTTTATTATTTAAAAAGAATGATAATGAATTGTTTGACTTGAATAATTTTTTTATTGTTCAAGAAGAATGATGATGAATCGTTCAACTTGAATGATATTTTTTTATCATTCAAAAGGAATGATGATGAATCGTTTGACTTAAATGATTTTTTTTATCATTTAAGAAGAACAATGATGAATCATTTAACTTGAACGATTTTTTTTTATCATTTAAGAAGAATGATGATGAATCATTCAACTTGAATGATGACCCAAATTATTCAACTTGAATGATGACCTGAATCATTTAACTTGAATGATGACCTGAATTGTTCGACTTTAACAATTATTTTATCATTCAAAAAGAACAATGACCTGAATCATTTGACTTGAACAATAAAAAAATTGTTCAAGAAGAATGATAATGAATTATTCGTTCTTCTTTTCCATTCCCTTGATCTTTTCATTTTTTTTATTATTTTTTTTCAAAATTGAATTGAGTTAAAATTAGTCAAGTTAAATTGAGTCGAGTTTAAAATTTATATAAATCAAATCAAATTAAATTGAAAAATTTTATAAAATAAATTTGACTCAACTTAACTCAAAAAAAGAAAATCAAATAGAGTTGATCTTTAAACTCAACTCGACTCGATTCATTCAGAATTCTAGAATTAAATTGATGCTGATTTTTGTTTAAAGCTAATTGATACTATGTCATAACAAGTTAAAGATATACTTAAGGCCAATAGGGGATATACGAGATGGTGATAATTTTGTTAAAAAAAATTAGAGCATAGTTTGTTAAAAAAAATTTGAAAAATTTATGTTTTTGATTTTATTTTATATGTGTCAGAAATATTGTACTATAAAATTTATAGTTATGAAAGAATTTTTTTTTAAAATTATAAATAAAAAGAAATTTGAATTTGAATATATTATAAAAGAAGACTTAAATGATACATTAATTAAATCTGCAAATTGTTCGATCATTGAATTTTTATTTATTATAATCTAAAAATTACAAATGAAGTGATACAATAATTATGAAAGTCACTATATAGTATTTATTTTAGTATTCAGAAGTATTATATTTCTAAAAGTATTATATTTTAAGATTAGAAATTATTAGAATCTCCTAATTTTTCCAATTCTAAGCTTTTTAATATCAATAATTTTTTATTAAAAAATTAGAAAATTTTTGAAAAATTTTATAAAAACTTATTTTGTAATTTCCATTTTATTAATAATTATATTTATAATAAATTATATATATATATATTTCTTTTTTAAATGATACTTTTTTCTGTATTTAAAAGGTTTATTAAAAATAAAAATTTTCTTGAATTTTATATATTTTACGTAAAAATGATTAATTTTATTACTACATTCCTGATCTTTACCTTGCAGACTTCATTACTATATATACTTTTTTAATTTTGATTAAAAATGCAATTACATTTCTTTTTTATTAAGATAAATAATATAAATAATATAATTAACTATTTTGATAAACATTACGTAAATACATATATATTGTTTTTTTTAAAAAAAAATCTTTTTGGTTAAATATTTAATATTATCAAATTATTATAAATTTAAATTATATTCTTTTTAAACAAAGTATTTTTTATAGTATAGTACTCTTTAAAATTCATAAATGTATATTATACTTGATATTTAATTAACTATTTATGATATTTGAATTTAATTGTATTTTATTTAATTATTATTAATAATTTTATTATGATTAATATATTATAAAATTAAATCACTAATTATTTTTATATTTGTTAAATTCATTGTTATATATTCATCAAATCTTCAAAATTATAATTTAAATAAGATATTTTTACTGAAAAATTTTATAATGTAAAATATAAAAATTTTGATAATAAGAAAATACAATATGTAATATTTAACTTAATCTAATTGATTTATATATTTCATATAATTATAATTAAATTGCAATAAATAAATATCTGTAAAATTTAAATATTATTATTAAAATTTTATATAAAAATCAAATTGTGACTATCTAAATTAAGTCTCAAAAATTAGGATCAGATCTTACCAAGACTGAAATCAAAAACTAAGTCCTAAAGTCCTAAATTTAAACTTTTCCATTCTTTATTCTCTGCTATTTTTACAATCTTTATTATCTTATTCACAATTATTATATAAAATTAATCCAATTTTTCTGAAGTACTTAGATCCTAATTTTTATGTATTTTTTAATCTAATAAATAGTTATAAACAGAGTTGGAAAATTTGTATGTACTAGGCAAATTTTGACCTTGTACTTGTACTGTACTGTACTAAATTTTATATTAATTATTATGTGTACTAACTATACTAAGCTGTACTAAGCTGTACTAACTGTACTAATTTCCCAACCCTGGTTATAGACTTATTATAGCATACTTATTTAATAATAAATCTAAAACTAAACTTTAGAATAGCTAGATACTCATGTAAAAAGACAATTTTATATCATTTTTCTAAAAAAAGCTTTATTTTTCAAGTGAAAGTTTGATAATTATCTAAATTTTTTTATATTATTGATACTTATAAATTTATTAGTGATCATATATTATATTATATTATATTTTGAAAAATTTGAGAAATAGTTACATAATAATTTTAAATAATTTTAAGCGATCAAATACTTATGACTGTTACTATATAAGATAAATTAATATAAATATTTCTAATTAAATTAAAAAATTTAATTAAAACTATTTTATTAAGATTTACCTACAATTTAAAAATTCTATAATTTAAAGGTTCTAGAAGTTTTAGATCAATCAGATTGAAAATAAATTCTAAAAAAAAAAGGTAATATTTTTTATTTTTAATTAATTAAAAAATTAAATAATTACTTATCTCTTTCTTTTTTATAAATGTCAAAATCCTTAGATCATTTAAATTAGAGGTAAGTCTTATAAGAAAAAAATAATATTAATTTATTTAAAATTAATTAAAAAAATTAAATAATTACTTATTTTTTTCTTTTTTTTGTAAGTATCAGAAGTCTTAGATAGATCAATCAAAGATGTATCCTATAAAATAAAGTAAAGTTAATAATAAATAAATATTTTTTTTAATTAAATAAATTAAAAAATACTCTTCTTATTCTTTTTGTAAATATTAAGAGCTTTAGATTAATCAAATTAAAAAATGAATTTTATAAGAGAAAGGTATTTTTTTTTATTTTTAATTAATTATAAAATTTAAATGATTACTTACCACTTTTTCTTTTTGTAGATACCAAAAGCCTTAGATCAATCAAATCAAAGGTGAGTCTTATAAAAGAAAGGTAAATTTTTTATTTTTTAATTAATTAAAAAAAAAATATAATAATTATTTACTTTTTTTTCTTTTTATAAGTATTAAAAGCTTTAAATAGATCAAACTAGAGATAAATCTTATGAAAAAATATAAAGTTATTAATAAATATATTTTTTAATTAAATAAATTAGAAACATTTATCTTATCTTTTTTATAAGTATTAAAAGTTATAAATCAATTAGATCAAAAGGTAAATCCTATAGAAAAAAGTAATTTTTATTTTAATTAATTAATAAAATTAAATAATTATACTAATTAAAATAGTTTAAATCAGCTAAAACTCAGATAATCAATTTTAGGCTGATTTTAATATTATTTACAGCTGATTAATAATATTTTCTAATTGTTTATCAATTGTCTAAATCATCATCAATCAATTTCAATCAAACATAGTTAATTTAGAACTTAAATTCAACCATAAATTAGCCTAAAATTGGTCTTAATTTAGAATTAACTTAACATTAATTCAGAATTTAAATTTAATTATAAATCAGCTTAAAATACTACTGATTAACTTTAAGCAGACAAGCAATTCAATTATAAATCAGTATCAATTGATTTCAATTCAGCATTAATTTAAAATTTTAGTTAAATAAATATATAAAATCAGTATATTTTTATTTAAAAAATTTATTAATATTAGAATTTTATTAATAATAAAAATTTAATATAAATTTATAAAATCATAATAAAATATTACTAAAAATCACTAATGAATTTCCTATTAAAAATAGAATAATAAAAATATGATTTTTTTTCTCTTAAAATCTTTTAAAATTTTCCTAAATAAATAAAATAATAAAGTATATGATAAAAATATGATCCATTTTTCCTAAAATTACCTTAAAAAATGTAAAGATAATAAATAAAATAATATAAAAAATAGAAAAATATACTTACATATTCAGTTACTTATAAAATTTTTATGAAAATCATCTAGTTTTATATCTTAGTTAAGACTTAAACTTGTGATTTTTATAGTATAAACTACAAAAGAACTCAGTTCTTATAAATTAAAACATAAGTAAAAATCAATCCTAAATTACTTAAAAAATGCAAACTTAATATTCTATTCTATTAATTTGTTCTAAATTTTTAGTCTTTCAGAATTTTTAGTTTTTTTAATAATATCAAAAATAATAAATAAAATAGAAAATAGAAAAATTAAACCCAAAATCATCTCAAAAAGTAAAAATAATAAAATAATAAAAAATTAGTATTTTTTTATCCTGAAAATCACCTATAAATCTAAATCCAAATAATAATATTAATCTTTTTCTATTTTAAAAATCGTCTTAAAATATAAAGATAATAATAAAATAATAATAAAACTAACCTTTTTTTACTTCAAAAATCATTTAAAAATATAAAAATAAATAATAAAATTGACTTATTCTTATTTTAAATCGTCTGAAAAATGTAAATATAAATAATAAAATAAAAAATGCTAAATTAGATAAGAAAATAATAAATTTTAACAGATTACTAAGAATAATTATATACAGTGATAACGATTTTTAAATGATTTTCTTTATTTATTTTATTAATTTTTAGTAAATAATATTAGCGAATGCTAAACACTCAAAGTTTAAATCAAATATAATTTGTTTATTATTTTGATTAAATAAATAATTTACAGCTTTTATTCATTAAACTGTTTTCTAATAAATAATAAATAATATTAAATTATTGATTAATATAGATCTAAATTTAGAATTTATTTTATTTATTTACATTATATATTTAATTATATTATAAAATCCATTATTATTCTAAATAGTCTTTCTGTTTTTCTTTATTTTTTAAGTTGACTAATATAATTTATAAAGGGATTTAAATTAATTCATCAATTAGTTAACAAAAGGCTGATAATTCAGAATCAAGGTATTTTATAATTTTAAAATTATGATATTTTTCAGTATTTTTCTTACCATTAAAAATTTTATCATAGTTTAAATTATCCTTTATATTGATAGTTTTTAAAACTGCTTTTATTTTAATCTAATATAAAAAGCAAAAAAAAATCAGCTAAAATCTAAAATATTTAAATATTTAAATATAAATTCAAATATATCTTTTTTATATCAGTTTCTTCTGTTATCAAATTATCATCATTCTTAAAATTGTTTTATAATAATTTTAATTTATTATTAGTATAATAAACTGGTTTTTTTCTTTTGATTTTAACAAAGATTTTTTAATTTTCTTCATTTTGTAAGAAAATCAGTATGATTAGGATATTGACATATATTAGCTAATATAATTTTAACTCCTAAGTAAGATGATCATGTGTTTTCAATCATTTGCCTTATTTAGATTCATAAGTTAAAAGTTAATCAAGAAACACAAATGATAAAAAATAAAATTTTAATTTGTAAAATTTTAAATTAAATTTTTTTTATTCTAAATAAAAATTAAAACATTCAACAACGTATTTTCATAAAATTTGAAGTATTGTATTCCTTCAAAAATAAGCACCTCTTTTTTTGCTATATGAGTGCTTATTTTCAGATACTATAAAAATTTGCTAAGATAATAATCTAGAAACTACGTCAAATACTAAAAATGAAGGTCCTAAATCTCATAACTATTGATTGTCTTGTTATACAATACATAAATCTAATAAATTGAGTTACATATGCATACATAAATATATGATAATCTTTTTTCATTTATCTAAAAATATCACAAAAAAATGGTCATAATGCAAACAAAAAATTAAGCCACAAAAAAACAAAAAAAAATTGCTAAACGAAAGTAAACATCATACTCTCTCTCTTAAAAGTCACAAGTTATAGATTATGCAAAGAAGCATAGAAGAAATAATGCTGCTACACATTTTGAATTTAATACCAGCATAATTGGACATTAGATGAAAGTAAGCACAAATTAGTCAAGTGAAATAAGTGAAAATAATAGACAGGTTAGATCTGACTGAAAAGCTTTCTTTTTAGAAGCTGAAAGAAAGCTGTATAATTGAATAATAGAACAAAAAAAGTAGGCTTTTGCAGTGACTTATACAATAATATGATATAGAATGTTGGAAATATTGGAAAAACCTGAAATTTTAGTTCTTTATAATAATGTATTAAAGGATTTTAAAATGTCTCACTATTAGCTAGTTGTATTTTTAAAATAATACAAACTGGCATTACGAAAATATATAAAAATATCCTAAAAACTTCCAATTCAAACTTAATTGCCGATCCATCTAAGATCGGTACCATATGTCAATCATTTTATAATAAAATTTGGAATAATAAACGATAATAAAAAAAGCTGTTTTTTATATCTCGTGTGCATACTATATTTCCACCCATAATATAATGACAAAACAACGCAAAATAAATATTAGTCTTATATCACCAGGTGTGCTTGTTGAAAAATACCATTATAGTTCATATTCTCGCTATTGGTGGCAACCTTTACCTAATTCTGAGGAAATTACAACTTATTTTCCTATTCAAGTGAGCAAACAATTAAAGCAACGCTCAACAATTGTGAATTTATTATTACAGTAGTTATTGGCAATAAAGACAATAATATCTTTTTATCAGGTTATATGTATCAATATAATGAAATTGTAGGAATTGC